>VMBQ01001424.1:6701-18209 GCA_007657795.1 Dreissena rostriformis | reverse complement strand
TTTAAGTTTCTTACCCCAATGTCTTGATGTATAACTCACTGTTTTCCTCCCAAATTGTTGTCCAGTCTAGCCTGACCACATAATAATTATTGCTGACCAGTTAAATTTAATGGCCAGTCAATAGAATTACATAAACAGGCTAGAATCAATTTTGAGAATTTATTTCCTTTGTTTACAACTGCTTATATTCACTTCCTGTTGGCAGGCAGACATTTGTCTGTAAAAGGATAACGTTTTCCGTCAGTAATTTATAAATGTACCTATGCATATCAATTAAGAGTGCTACTTTACACATTTTTGGTAAATGTTACCAGTTAAAACTGTCTTAATCAACAGATTTCTCCATTTAAAGTTTAACTCGTGCTGTTGTGAATGTATTGTAAATCATCTGTTGGTGTTGTTACAAGGTTACATTCAGCTAAGCTGCAGGCTACATAGCGTTATTCTAATGTTTTTAAGTATTTAAAGCAAATTGTACCCGATTGGAAATGGAAGGAAACTGTTGAATCGACGATTCCGCGCGGCCATTTTGAATGTTTCTACTGCCCCATATAGTCTACTGACCCCATATAGAATAATATTGGGTCAGCATGTGACGTCATGTTAGTCTACTGACCCCATATACAATATATGGGGTCAGCATGTGACGTCAAACAGCCTCTGGGAGAAGTGTATTTTGCAGTTGGCGTGATATATTTTAATATCTCACTTTCAGATTGGTGCATATATCCTGTGCAAAGTTTGATATATTCTAGTTTACTACACCATTAATTGAAACGATGATATTACTAAACGAATTTGCAACATCAAACCCATAATACAGAGAGAGAGAGAGAAAAAAAGAGAGAGGGAGGGAGGGACGGAGGGAGGGAGGGAGGGACGGAGGGAGGGAGGGAGGGAGAGACAGAGACAGAGAGACAGAGAGAGACACAGAGAGATATAGTTAGAGGGAGACAGAGACAGAGAGACAGAGAGAGATACAGAGAGAAAGAGAGAGACAGAGAGAAACTAAGAGAAAACACTATTTTGGATAAAAAAGACGGTGTCCGAAATCTAATCGTGTACGAAAACTTAGAGTAATTACTGTATGAGTTTGCATTTAAACTAAATATGTCATTTTCAGAATGAGTGCTGGCGAAATTTTAAAATTAAAAAAAGGCACAGGTCCAATATGGCTGAAGAACGTCCAATGTTTTGGTTCAGAATGGTCTATTGCGGAGTGTGTCAATGACGGTTGGGGCAACCACAGCTGCGGCCACCATCAGGACCTCGGTATTGTTTGCAACCCAAAAGGTATGTTTTATGTTAAAGATTTTAGCAGAATGAGCACCATTTGTACATTTATGTTTATGAACAATCGACCCTCAAACTACTATACGCGTTTTGTAACTATTTCCAATCGTAATTCTTCCCAAACCCCTTAATACAGGAATTTATTAAAGTGAACTTGTAATGAATATGTAAATTTCCTTACGGCGATCAGGATATAAAGAATAGTCTACAAACTTACTGTTTTGTGGTCATTAATTGTGTGCAACACGTTCACACATCAAACCTATAAACCTTTTATGAAAAAGGACACATTATACTTTTTTATCCTGGCGTGTTTATGTACATTAAATATTGCACTTTTCTTCTGAATTGGGAACACGATTTTATATTGGAGATAATTCGAGCCCCAAGCTGGAATATTGGTTTTTAATATATAATCACATGTTTTCGCACCTTACATATATATCTACATGGCAATCCAGAAAGCAGTCCAAAACAAGAACATACAATTGTATTATATTGAATAAATCTCCGTGCAAAGGCTATTATGATGTATTGGCTTTGGTTTTAGTTCCGGTATATCTTTCTCAGTAGTGTCGATATGTTATTCCCAAAAAAGAAAGGCTAGGCCCTTTTCCCAAATGAGAAACATACAAATTATAAAGCCTGACGTACGATAACATCGAACGTTGCTGAAGAAAGTTTCAAGCCATAGGACAATCAAACATTAAAGTTGCCTCCTAATCACTGAAACAGAAACCCAATACTTGTAGAACGTGTCGGGCAAACTTTAATTAGACATTAACATATGGAATTAAAACATTTAATCAACGAGTTGAAGAGGTTAATTTTAGACTTTCAGTGACAACTGAATGCATATTTGTATTCACGACGTGCCCAAGGGTTGATTTGTTATATAGAGACATCCACACGAATATATAAGCCCCACAGCTTTAATATTTGGTGTTTGCCTTCTACGACGTTTGTTCAGATCATGCGTTAGTGTCAAAACAGACCATTCCGGGAGGATGACTTGATTCTAATAGACTTATAGTGCAAAATTACAACAAATAATCTCTTCTAAGACGAAAAACACCAAGCTGTAATGTTGGTACATGTGAGGTCGTATAGTTGTCAAAATACCCATTGGGTCCAAAGTGTAGACTTACAACCCAATATTACTTGGAACATTTTTGTTTCAAAATAATTATTCAAATGATAGAACTACGGTCATCTTGGTCCTCTTGTTAAACTATCCAGCCATTGTTTAATTGTATCACAATTCGTTTCATCCGTGATTGTTTTTAGACTGTAATGCTACGCCGAAAATTACCAATGGCTATATAAATCAAGAAGGATCAACGTTATTCTGCTTGAATAAATGCGACCCCGGGTACCACGTCTTTCAAGATTCAAGCACTGGACATTGGCGGTGCATTCCAAACAGTTTATGGAATGATGCCCGAATATTAAATAGTAAGCTTATTGAAGAATATCAATAAACGAGTTATATATCAAACACATTATTTTGTAAGATTAATTTAAAATACAACTTTAAAGTATCCACGCTTAGCAGACTGAGTTGTCGTATGTATATGTTATGTGTTACAACTATTGTGTACCCTAAAATGTGAGAACTTTTGTGTAAATGCACAGGCATTTGGTTTAATTTTTGACACAACTAACCAACATATTAGCTCAAATATTATGCTTGTATGTTCATTATCTTGACCTCTGAAACAGTAGCAGTTGAAGTTGTCAACGCAAGTGTAGTGGTAGCACAAGCATTTTTATTGAATATATTATATGACCCTTTCAAACTGTGTAATAAAACAATGATAACTAAACTAAAACGAGTAAATCATATTAACAAGCACAACAATAAGGTATTCGCATCAAATAATTTAAGGTAACGTTCGCCTGGCCGATGGAGGATTTAATTGGGGAAGAGTAGAAGTTTTCATTGATGGCGAGTGGGGAACCGTATGTGATGAATATGTGGATAACAAATTTGCCAATGTAGTTTGCCAAGAACTCGGGTAACGGTTAATAGTTTATGGTTACAGATCATAAATTTAATTACATCCGATAATTTAATGTGTTGAACTATAAAACCGTAAAATATTGATTCAATGAAAATCTAGCAGAGAATAGTTGTGTTATATAATTTATTGTTATAACTTATTACATAATTTTGCCTTTTAGTGACATACTTTACAGTTTCATATGACTGCTAGATTTTAAAATTATCCCACTAACATGCATTTTGTCATTACATTTATCTGACAAGGTAAATATATCACGTGGGTATTACTACTTCATTTTTTGCACAAAGTCTTCAGAACTTCTTGTATAATGCGTAATTATCCTGAATGCATATTTATTTATGAATCACCGTATTGTACAGAATGAGCAATGGCACTGTTTTGAGCCTGGAATCTGGACTGTTAGCGAAAAGTTTTGATCGTATTTCGCTTGATGATATTCAATGCACTGGGGCAGAAACATCCATTGTTAACTGTACACACAATGAATGGAGTACAACAAACTGTAATGACAGAGATGATATTGGCGTAATATGTCATGTGAATGGTAAAAAATAAGTTTTTTATCGGTTTAATAATACATCAATACAATTTTTACGGCAACGTGAATAGCAAAATAATTTATGGATAATTTCATAAAAAGATAAGGTATATATATATATCAAGAACGTGTTACCAATAATATAAGATAGAAACACAACATTATCGGAAACGGATTATTATAATGCATAATATCTTAACACTTTTGTTTCAAATGGCACATTTTAATCATTGAACATTGTATATCAAATCCACAGTCCCTTCCAATCTGTTAACAATTGAAACGTCTGTATAAATGTTATATTTTTTATAAATGTATTATTTCTGTATTTAAGATTGTGGTTTAAGAATGCCAATTATCAAAGGGAAACATATAATTGAGACATCAACTCGGTACGGTTCAGTTGCTAAAATTGCTTGCAACCCTGGACACCGCACATCTCAGAACTTAACTTCAGGCAATATAAGATGTATGCCAGACGGTAAATGGGAGACAATCGAATGCAAAACGACTAGTCAGCCATGTAATTACTTATCAGTGAAACTTAAGCATTTTAAGATACATTTTCTTTTTTATGTGTAAACGTTAATGTTATACGTTAAGCATGCGGTATTTGCGAAACCATTTAAAAAAACCGTTTAACAATTAGTGTTTAAAATATAATTACAATCATTAAATTGCATATAATCTATCAAAATATACATTCTTGTATTTGCTAGATTTTTATTTTTGCCGCGTGTCGGCTGAGGCCAGCAAACAATAAATGTCAAACAGTTATATGAAAAAGGATGTTTGTCTACAATATTTCTTTTTTATTACTCAGCTAACGAAGCAGTTCCTGTCCAATGCCCATCCAGCAGGGATTTCAATGACTTTCGGTGGCCATCAGTTGCTGCAGGCACTGTGATCGAGCTGATATGCTCGGACGGATACACTGGTAACATTCTACTTGTCACCGCAACTATCACACTCATCTACCGAAACACCAGTATCATCTTAATCCTTCTCCTACTGCTCATCATCATCACCAGCAACAAAGTTGCTGTTTTTTCCAATTCAACATCATCGCCACATTGATTTGCATCGGCATTAGTTTTCACCTCATCCGAAGCAGGAACTACGAAATCATATACTTTTCCAACAGCAACAGCAACTGCAGTTGATGAACATACAATGAGGACTGTTATTGTTGTCTTTTGTGATGGTTTTCTATAAAATTATGAGTCTTACTTTACAACATAATCATGCAGTGCTTACACTGAAATATATCTTAAACAGGATTTGATATCATTACAGGTACAATAACAAGAGCTTGCAATACAGGCGGGTTTTATGAACACCCAGTGTACAACTGTACAAAGCGGGCTATACTTGAGTTATTGAACAAGGTAAACACGAGGCTGAAAACTATAAGAGTTGCTTTATTTGATTTGAACAGTTAATAGTTTCGTATTTACCAATGCTAACCCAACCAATAATGTTTATTGTATCAAACATTTTGATAATAATAGATAGGTTTGTGGCTGTGTTCAAACAAATGATATTTATTATATGCTTAATAAATATCTTTACAAGATACAGCCTTTTTGAATCAGTGTTATAAATGCCGTTAGAACACATTTTCGTATTAAGCTACTCGTTGCTTCTACGATGCCGTATAGCCAGAATACTTTTTCGGCACATAATGTCTACATTTTACAGCTTCGGACAAATGGAAAACCGCTGTTTCAATTTTGAGAAAAAATCTCCTGCAGATGGCCTCAGTTTCGGACGATATGTGTTATTTTAATAAATGTCATATAATGCTGTCTGATTGTTTCCAAAAAAAATGGATCAATCTCGTGGCTTGCGCAATTTTGCATCAAACTCGATGCTAAGAACACGACCGATAATTACGCTCGAAACAATTTACCAGTGTTTCAAACAGAGTTACTGCACTTTGTGTTATTTGTTGTTATGTCCGTTTCTTTAGTTGAACATATCTCATCAGTTAATTGATGTATTTGACTGAACCTCCACATGAGGATAGATGGCGTAAATATGGTGTATCATATCTCATCAGTAATTAATGGTATTTAAATGACCCTTCATATAAGAATATATGGCGTCGATTTTTGATAGATAAAATTAGCGGAAGTGCGGGGAACAAGAACCATTACTCGTTATATGGTATTTTTTGGAGTTATTGCACTTTGCTTTATTTTTTTAGCAAAATTTAACTTTATTTTGTAATTTGTTTTTTTGCAAAGCCTAAATCTTAAAGTAATGAATATATATGAATGAAATTTCATATATTGATAAAGTTCATTTAAATAAAGTGCAGAGTAAAGGTACCATAATTTGTTTTCAATATGTATTGAAACTTTCCATTTGTTGATTTTCTAAAGAATTCTTTAATTTGATTACAGTTGAAAATATTACGATAAGACGTATCGATCTATAGAGAATAATGAGGGTAACCGCAGAGTATAAAAACTGAAATGCTTTCTTAAGTGTTTTTGGAGTAATTGCTCATATCATATTTCTTGTGCAGAGCCTGATTACATGGAATATATGTTTTACGTATTTATGTATAAATTACATTATTCTTCAGGTTAAAAATGATAGTGTAAACATGAAAGAAACTATCGATGATTTGAAGAAAGAAATCATCAGCAGTATCGATAACAATGGCACACCTGATAATAAGACAACACTTCACGTCGGAGATATTGAAGCGGCGACAGAAATAATGCAAATTATTGTCGATAATATTAATACAAGTTCACCGTACATTCAAAACTTGACTAACGTACGTTATGTGTGTTGAAATATTAAAAAAATACTCTATATAAATAATGTAAATCATGTGCTTGTATAATGTGTTATTAAAATTATTGGTAAACTTAATTTGACAAAATTTTAATTTGGATTATCTCGTACAACATAATTATATATTTGCAGTCGTTCGTGGATGTGGTGGATAATTTAATCAGCAATAGGACCACCAATTCGTGGGGCGCCCTAATGGACAAGGTTTCTTAATTTCGTTTTGAAGACAAATATGAACATTGGGAATGAATTATATAGCAAAACGTAGGAAAACTGGTTGAATATTAGCAATGTACATTGTAAGTACATTGCGTTTGCAATGTATAACTACTTTTCCATATTGTTTACAGGGAGGAGCAGCGACGGTGATCAACGTTCTGGATGATTTCATATCCAAAGTGGTTAACAACAATGCTGCGTCAAAACAAAATTTGACCGTTCAAAAAGAAAACATTTGTAAGTTGCACAATAACATAACAAACTTGTTTAAACGTAAATGCTTTTGATAATAATTCAACGTCAAATGGATTTATTTTAGTGTTTAGCTGGATGTTAAGAATACACTTGACAGATAAAAACATTATTTTTGTTACAGTTCTTCAGATAACTTCTGTTGAGCAATGCTTGAAGATCAAGTTTCCGGATGGTATGACAAACGAAAGTGTACCGGAATGGGCTAGAACGCGAGATGACCGTGTTGAAGTTGCATGCCATGGAAGTAACTAACTTTATGAATATTATGTTTAATTATCAATCATGTAAATTTAATATAGTATTTAAATATAAAATGCAACTAGATATACGGTATTTCATAATGCCAAGTGCTGTAGCATATATACACAGCAGCTTTATGTTAAATGTTACATTACAACTTCAGCGATACCGTTTTATTACAGCTGGTGGACTGACTTTTAGTGGTTCACTATTCAGAAATATAACTTCGATAATGTCAGCAAAAACTAAAGACCCAAAGTACGTAAACATTTTGTTCGTATTTTCGCTATTCTATATGTAATTAATTTAAAGTGCAAAATCGCATGGTTGAAAAATACTGTTTTTATAAATTATGTTATTTACAGGCAAATGAAAATCAACGGCCCGGTTATGGCGTTAAGTGTCCACGATTCCAACACTGCCTTGAAACCACAGAACGTAACCTTAGTGTTCGAAATATTCAATGTAAGTTATCAAAACGTATCAAACATTTTTTGAATTTCGGACCAACGATGTATTTTTTGAAATAGTAAAAACATTATATTCTGCCTTTTTAATATGTGTCAGATCAATATACATCCTGTGTTTTATGTTCATAGACTGAATTAACGAAACCGGCTTGCAGTTTCTGGGAGAATGGTAATGAAAGGTAAGACTTCAATAACTTACGGGAGTGCATAACGTCGCAGTTTTGTCGTCCGAAATGAGTGTTATACAAACGAATTTTATGGGATGAGACACGAATTGCATTAATATTTTTCTGTTTTACTCTATGTCAGTACGTCTGCTTTTTCGCCATTCCTTACATTTACGTCCTTATTCCATGTGTCCTTCATCTGTCAGGTTAATTTGCTTCCACGTATCTCAAACACTAATGGTCCGACTTGATTTAAATGAAACCTTGTATGCAGCAACCTTATTGGTCTTACACATGCATTGTATCCTCTTATTCCGTTCCGATAAATTTTCACGGAGTTATTGAGCTTTGGTTTATGAAAAAAACGTAAGGCACTATAAGATTTGTTTATTTTTGTGAGATATCTCAAGCTCGTATAAATCGATATAGTGAAACTCATATGAACGATTATGTATATGTTGTTATTTGTTAAAGAGTACTGGAACTAAAGAAACACTTTCAATAATATGTAAGATGTTTTCTTGCAAGGGGTAATTCAGGATCGTTGATCTTTAATGTAGAAATTGCTAGATTTTCTTGTTTCTACGCTAACAATCAACACATACACTTACATAGCGCATTACCAGGGAACATGATCTTTTTTTTGCTTTTCTTTTTTAACCAAGTTTTTAACAAAATTAAAAATTCTGGTTGTTTGATTTGGGTAAAGCTGGCGCGCTTTAGCACGGGCGTGCCGTCGGCGGATGAAACCTCTGGTTTCAGGTCAAGAAGTTTAGTTTACAATGCCCCATTTTGATTGAACTTTTGACAAATTGAACCACATAGGTGTCAAGCTTCGGAATGTATTTCTTGCTAAAATGATGAACACCACAGTCACTGTTATTAAAAATAGACAAAGGGGTTCCATTCAATAACTTGAGTTAAGATACGGGTATTGCACTAAAGGCCCGAGTGTATGTATCTAACATGAAGTTCCAGTTTGGAACTGCATTTGAAGTCAGTTGAGCCAAAGTCAAAATCACGTGCCAAAATTGCAAACTGGTGGTTTTAGGCCAATAATTTTAATTTGCTATGATACTTCGTGATGAAATTTAGATAAATGACGCTTGCATGCCGAAAGAGCATGAAATCGCATGTGCGTTCATCAGAATCAAGGTCAATAAAGTCCAACCAAGGTTTCTAAAGTATTAAAAAATGGTTTTGGGTGGTGAACTTATTATCATGGCATCGCCGTATTTTTTGTTTATATGTTTATATGATTAGTTTGAAAAATGAAATACGAATATTTCTTCCTATTTGCATTCATTTTTAATATGAGATACCCTTTTCTGTTATATGATCTAAATTCAGTATTGACAGTCACTGGTCTTACGACGGATGCAAACTGATAGAATACAACCAACACACAGGACGTGTGACGTGCTCGTGCAATCATCTCACGAATTTTGCTGTCCTCATGAGTCCGGGCGTTACAGTTGAAAAGGTAAACTTATGAAAGTGTTTTACAATTACTTTAATTGTCCTTAGTACTTGAAGTTAATGAAGACACTAATTCGTGTAAAACGTTGGGTTAGTCCAATGAGCAAGTTAAAGCAATTCGTAAAGATAATCACCTAAGGCGCTCGAACTAAGAGTTCCATGGAAATTTTAAGGTAGCGGGCAAAAACATTTCTTTGCATTAAATTTACAGATCCACCACCAGGCTCTCAGTGCTATAACAGTGGTCGGGTGTTGTCTGTCGATGGCTGGTCTTGTAACAACGTCAGTCATTTACGTTTACTTTTGGAGGTAAACACATACAATATATGGCTGAAGTAGTAATGCACGTTATTGTTCGTTATTTGTTTCTTACTTATTGTTTTTTTTTCTCTTTCTCATTTTATATTTCTTATAGAATTGTTCTTTACTATTGCATTCAAGGATGGTGAAGTCAAACCGAGCAACCTTGCTGTTAAACCTGTGTGGAGCTCTGCTCGTTGCGTATCTAGCGTTCCTCATAGGAATTAAACGCACACAACCGTTGGTACAGTATGATTTAGTAAAGTTGACTGTGCACGCCAGTGTTATGATACTGGATTGTTCGTTACATGGAGGTGATCCCAGTTTTGTCATTTTATGTTTATAGTTGGTGTTCTGTTATAAAAGTGATATATGAGAACAAGTATTTTTCTCCGGATACAGTTTTTGGAGTTTCATTGTTTGCTCTATGAAGATATGGTCTTTGTTAATTTAAAAATGTAGTATATTTGTACAACAAACAACAAACAACAACAATATAGTAACCCTACCTGAAACGTTAACTGTCCGTGTTCGGTATAATAAAGTAAATTACTATTTAACTTGCATATACTGACTTCGGATGAATATTTGACCAATAAGTCTATTTGAGATTAACTTTAAGATACATAGCGGTTTTGAATCAATCTTGTATCCTCATCGTTTGCGAAACATGATAGTGTAAGAATCTGGTTTTAAGAGCGCTTGTACATTTACCGCCGTGTTGCTGCACTACGTCTATCTCGTGGCGTTCTTCCTGATGTTGGCAGAGGGAGGCGTTATTGCGTTGATGGTACTAAGCCCGCTTTCCAAGAGGGATATTATCACTTACATTTTGGCCGGAGCATATGGTTGGTTGAATGGTTATCCGATGTTAATATGTATGTAGTTGATTTTTGTTTCTGTGGTGTATGTGGTACGTAATAAAACTGATCTTTGAAACACATATGTATGAATGTTGCTAATTAGAATTTCACCAACAAAAGCACACATATTTTGGACTTTACTGCCTGTTCAAGTAAGGTTAAATGGCCGGACTGTATATAGATATATACACACACATAGCACAAATAGATTTGTACATGGTAGAATATATTCCACATGTTAATTTGACGCGTTCGGATTTGATATCAAACAAACATTTCCTATTGTAATAACATATGAACAATCATTCAAAGCAACATAACACTTCAAAAAACGTTTGTTTCACATTGAACTTAATCATCGAAATCATCCCGTTATGGTATACTGTTTTAAAATGGCAATTCCAAAAGAACTTTACACAGACGATTTATTCTATGTTTATATTGTTTTCTGAAATATCATGAATGGTGTGGACGGTTCATTCAATTTTCTATGAATGTTACGCCATAAAATCATTCCTTCATGTTTAGGTCTTCCTGCCATGATTGTCGGTGTGTCCATGGGAGCGACACAGTTGAATGGTTACGGCAACGAGAGATTGTGAGCTATGGTTAAAATGTTCAAAGGATATAATCAATAATTATTGCAAAATACAAATGTATATATTAATTTATAATGACACTTTTGCTTTTTAATTTGTTTTTTAAATGTCAATTTGTCAAACTGTTTTAAACCTATATTGTATATCTCGTTCTGCAGCTGCTGGTTGTCGGTGGAGTCAGGTCTGTTTTGGGCATTTGCAGGACCAGTTCTTGCCATAGTCATGGTATGATGACTTTTCTGTTCTA
>VMBQ01001423.1:6466-171666 GCA_007657795.1 Dreissena rostriformis | reverse complement strand
TTTTTTTACAATTATTAGTTTATATTGATTAAAATATCACGACTGGTATAAAACATTACTTGATTTTTTTTTTTTTTACTTTACTTTTTTATTTATTTATTATTACTGGGTAATCTACCAGGTAACTACCAGTTAACTATAGATAACGCAAGTAGATTGATCATCATCGTCACGTGGTTAACCCAGGAATGCAAATTGTGCATGCGTAGTTAATTGTATATATTTTATATATAAAATGATCAATCTACTTGCGTTATTTATAGTGTGTATATCGTTATGTCACCTATTTTCGCGATGTACATTTGATTTCACATCGCGAAATTTTATTACCGAATATACTGAAAATATGAATTTTTTGCAAATAATGTAATATATCAGTCGTGATATTTGAATCAATATAAACTAGTAATTGTAAAAAATACGGTATTTTACAACTTTTCTTTTTTCGTCATTCGTGGTTTACATTCCCTTTAATCCGATTTGAAAGGCCAACAATAGTAGTCCGCTATGTACAGGAAGAAGCAGTGTAAAGGCTGGTAGGCATGTAAAGCACAATTTAAATAGTCCCAAAATTAAGCAAAAAAGAACTCAAACACATAGTTATGTAACTTCACGAAATATGAAGCAACCAATTTGTTTTTTTTGGCACACAGATATTACCATTACACTATATTATTTGGATAAATGACACATGAATAGCTTTAAGAAATGGATTAGCATATAAACCGCTTATATGAGTATCTTATTGTCCAATAAAACATAAAAAATACAAACTTTTTTTCAAAATGCCATGCAAGAACAAGTACACTTATGACATTTTTACATGNAAAGGGCAAACCAACAATATTTTAATTGTGGCCTTAACTCATTTTAATAAAACATATGTAATTATTGATTGACTGTTCTCTGTTTAACTGATTTGTCACACGTTATAATCGGACGTCCGTTGAACAATGATATAACAAACATGATTATCTATCATAGTCAATGTCTTTTAATGATGCTTTTGTTAACCTCCAAAATAAATTAAAAATACTTGTTTTGGTCATGACTTTTTGACATAGGGTAATTTGCGAATATGCAAATTATTTATGTTGAATATCCACATCAAACACAAAACTATGGTTTTAACGTGTAACTATACACTCGATTCAAATAAAGACATTTCCTAGCACAGTTTTTAGTAAAGAACTATACAATTTTCAAGTGTGGTGTAAGCATAGTGTTTTTTGATTCAGGTCATTTGCGTTCAATTCCAGAAATGTATTGATCAGAGTGGATATAGAGAATACTATGTTAGTGTGATTGTGTACTTAAATTTATCCCACGAGTGAAGAAAGGTTTACATGGCGAGGCTTGCCGAGCCTTGTAAGCCTTTCTGAGACGAGTGGGATAAATTTAAGTACACAATCACACTAACATAGTATTCTATTTATCCTACATAATAATTATATAAACAAATGTAACCTGTTTTTTCTGTTCATCATACCCCAATTAAAAAAAATAATAATGAAACAATCGCTTAAAAGCTGCAGTTTTACCGGGAAAGAATACGACTTTTGTCGTTTGACGTGTTAATAATGACGTCATGAGCACGCGCGCTTAATATTTGTAAAAAATGTTTTTTGGCTGTTTGTGTTGCATTTTGTGTTGAAATATATTACATCTTGGTATCAAATTATTTGTTTTGTTGAATCTGATTCGATTTTACTAAAAATGAATACTTTATAGTTGATTCCGAGTAATATGACCTTCCTCCACACATGACTAGGTGTGGGATAAACATAGGTGTGGGATAAACCTTATCTTTTCTGTATGGGTCCTATTATGTTCTATAAAATCATTTAGCTGTAGGATAAAGTTCTCTTCGCGATAGCAGTCCAGCTTTTTGCACAGGTTTATGCCGGTATTTCTATGATCTTTAAACATAATGAATCATATATGGTGCGAAGATAAAACCTGTATGTGTTAATATAGACAATTCATCGAATAAATAAATAAATAACTATGCTTACCTTTATCTACTTGTGATATAAATTATTTATTAAACAATATGAATACAGAAATTATATGTTTAGACAATATAACAACCATTTTATATGTGAACAATAAGATCGCACACAAACATTTCTTTTTACGTAACTATTTGTATTTTATTATATTAGATTATTGAATGTAAATCTTGTAATATTAGTTACCAGTTGAACAACCATTCGTCTTGTTAAACGAAAAATATCATGTACGTAGTCTGAACAAAAAAAGAACACTCATGTAGGTAAATATGTCAGATATTTGAACTTATTTTAAAGTGTTGAGACTTAAATACATGTGGTTATTTTAAACCTATATGTTGTGCGCTCAAACGTTGTGCGTTATATATTCGATGATTTAAATCTCGGAAATTCATATGGTACACGTTTAAAGCAAACTTAAAATAGTATTCGAAGCTTATCAAACGCCCTATATTCACTTTCATTAGACATGTGCATCGAATTTCCATTTAATATAGATGGCAGAAGGCTCTGAGCTGGCCCATGTTCCAGGAAATGACAGGACGCCAAGCTGTAACATCTCAAGCAGCAGTCGGGTGAGAATTGCGTGATAACATTACAATCGGTGTTGTACACCCACGTGACTGCGAAAGATTTATGATGCGATTTAATTGTGAATGTTATCGTGAAAAATAACAGCGTCATGCTATATGTTACAAGATATACGATGTTTAAATATGTGTAAAACGTACATTAATATTACATGAAATTTGAAATTGTTTTGTGTGTTCGTGTTTCAAGCTAGTTTGTGAAAATATAAGCCATTCTTAAGTGCAAGAAAATAATGGCACCATTTTCAATCATACATATAAATAATTACAGCGTCCTAAATATTGAGTACGTTATTACGATAACATAAAAGTATTTTTCATAAATAAAAAAAAATCATTTGCATAAGAAAGAACTGTTAATATATAATTAATATATTATGCTCTTCTTTTCAGTTCAATAACGAGGATGCATCTGTGGAATTGAGCAATGTTTTAAACATCCTAGGTTATGGACATGAGCTTAGACAGAAGCGCCGAGAATGTTACAGGGCCAATGACAACAATCTAAACGCACATTCGGGTTTTGAACAAAAGATCACAGTCGGGAGTAAGGCAGAAGGGCTTTCACGTTATCATGAAAGTGATCGGGACCTTTTAGCTGTGATTAACCGTGTGGAATGCATAGAAGTTGGTTTTGACCTAAACTTGATTCCAAAGGACAAAACCGTGTTCAGAATGGATACGCATATATGTTATCCTGGTCATTGGATACTGGTACTTGAGCGAGGTGTCCCATTATTTTGTCCCATTCTTTTGGTAGCGCTGCGCGAGACTCAAAATGGGAAAGTTATTCTAAGCAGTGACGCTGTACTAAACAATCGTATAATGTGTTCACAGTTAGGGCTATCAACCATTTTCAATGAACGTGCTGGGCCGTCATTGCCGGTCAATGTTGGGCAGTTCAAAGCTGACACAGTACTTGCACTACGCTGTCATTGTCCCAGCATACTCCAGAGATGGGCTGCTAGATCTCGACATTGGCCGCCATCAAATGTTGTGGAAAAAGTCGTATCAATGGGGGCATTCCTTACTCCTGTGGGATTTACAGGGAGCAGAAATAAGAATATTGAATGGAGGATTTGCTTCAACACAGGTGAGACAGAATTGATGATTAATCTTAACGACACACAACTAAAAGTATATGTTTTGTTAAAAATGATTGCAAAAGATGTACTCAAACCACGACATAAAGAGATAACATCGTTCTTGTTAAAAAATATAATACTATGGCTAGCAGAAAACAACCCACAGTCAAAGTTTCATGAGAGGAGTTTATTTTTCTGGCTGCGTGCATCGCTTCTGGAGCTAATAACAGCATTGTCAAATAAACAAGTGCGATACTATATGATCCCAGAGAGGAACCTTATGGCAGCCTGTGACCTCACGGATGCTCAGAAGCGAACATGGCTAGCAACACTAACGGACATGATTGATGAAGGTCCAATGATAATTCGAAGGCTTTCACAGATAAGACAAGCCATTATCTCCAACCCGGAGCCTCTGCGATGGTATAACACGAGGAGAATTGAACTGGAAATTATTTGGCTTGAATATTTGAAACATGACAATTTAATTTTCCCGCGATCTGATAATCCGTTTCAACACGGAATACTAGGGTTAGCAATTAATATGATTTCAGAGCATCCGCTTCTGCATGGACTACTGATGCGTTTATTACAGATAGTGAATGAGGTCTTTGAGAGAGTGTGTGCTGAAGAAAGTAGGGACGCAAGTACATGTAGTATTTCCGAGTATTACAATGTATTTTCCAGATTGTTAATGTAAGAACTATATACTTAGTCAGTTATATGTACATACATGAAACATTATATGATATGTATTGAAACTTTGATCAGAAGTTTTTTTGTGTGCGTTGAACTGCTTTTATTTGTGCGTTCAACGAAATTTGTTGTGTTAAATTATTTATATGGTGACTGGAAATATAATTGGTATGCAAAACAGAGTACTTCGTATATGCCGATATAATTAAATACACATCCAGTAGGTGCCACGGCATATATTGTAATTAATACCTAAGTTGCGTTATTTGAAATGAATTGAACAAACGCTTGCATTAACGTTTTATATTTAAAACATAGGTTTGGTAAGTAGTATGTAATCATGCACGAGCATTAGTTTGCAGTTGACTAGAAAGACGTTTCACAGGCCGCGGTGATAGTTTATCAGGGGAGATAATTCAAAACATATATGTATCCTCGGAAAGGCTGTTCTGATGAAAGTGTTTCGTATAATGTTATTTGTTTCAAACTGTCGATATCTATTTTTATATTATTTATATTCTCCTACTGATATCGCCCTTGTTGTTTGATTCCTTCGCATCGAAACTTTAATGCCTTGTTTTTTACAGCAGTAACCAAAGTGAGCTGTAAATTATTTCTGAACTAAAATCGTATTACCGTGTAACCAATATGTTCGCAACATTATTAACATTGTTAATCGCAATTATTTTATGTGAATATGAATATTATGGCGTCCAGCATCCAAAGCTTTTGTTATGTATGTGCACCTACATCTTGTTTACATCTTGATACCACACAAAACGAAGCTTTGATATAAATCTTTTTATAAGTATGTGTCTTCATAAAAGTATCACATGTTAACTTATGCTACTCAGTTTCATGTACTACATTAAAATATAGCATGTTTGCAAACGGTGTTAGTCGACAACAATTCGTCATGTTGTGCCTTAGTCTTTTTTTTTCTACGATCAAAGCATGTTTAATTCGCGGTGGTTGAATGAGTTATTAATATCCTCTACATGCCCTGTTTATTTCGTGATGATGTTATTCGTGCATCGGGAAGAAAATTCATCATGTAATTTCTGATATACACGCATGATTTTTAATTCATAATTATTTACTACAATGTGAACATTGACAGGCGTCATNGTTTGTGTAATTATAAGTTACTGCTTTGTTGGCTTTCATTATTTTATATTATAGCATATTATGCATTGTTGTCGAAGAACGCACTCTTAGGAGTCTAGATGCGTATGAATTGCGAAGCACAACTAATATAGCCTGTATCATTACATATTATTTCGGCGATAACACGATCGTTTTTACTTAATTTG
This sequence comes from Dreissena rostriformis, assembly GCA_007657795.1. Lineage (NCBI taxonomy): Eukaryota > Metazoa > Mollusca > Bivalvia > Myida > Dreissenidae > Dreissena > Dreissena rostriformis. The sequence continues at coordinate 165,970 of VMBQ01001423.1, read as the reverse complement.
TACTTTAAAAGTTACCACAAGAGAAATATATTTACTTTACCTCCACCCTTCATTCCGCGTGTCGAAAACTGACCTCGTTGTTGCGCGATTAATACTCAGTACAAGATATGAATATTAAATTAAATGAACTCTCAAGCGTTTAATAACCGGAATGTTGGTTATAAATTATGTATGGATATGTCAGCGGTTTAGAAGCTGGACGCTTAAAAGCCCCTTGGCAGTGGCCAGATTTTTTTCTCGCTAAAGAAGCAATGATCTGGTCTTCCCGCTGACCGGTGATATGATTTACCGGTGACCGGACCGTTATACGGACCGGTCTTGAAACAATCTAAATTATAACACAATTAAATGACCCTTTAATTTTTCAATTGGCATTGAATACGAAAACCACAATGAGGTCATATGATTCATAATCACAACCTCAAAAATTGAATAAAGGAAAACAAGTGAAAGTATGAACCTCACTTGTAATGAAATTGTGATTTAATCACGAACAATGTTTATAACTAAAACTATTATTTTAAGTAGTCATTTACTATTTAATTGACTATGTCCTCTGTTTGTTGCATTTGTAAAAATATGTGTTCCTGTATGCATTTATTGCTGTATTGACTTAAAAAAGAAAACTAAAATGGATGTCCATTCTAAGTTTGCTGTCTTATTAATATCCTCTACATGTCCTGTTTATTTCGTGATGATGTTATTCGCGCATCGGGAAGAAAATTCATCATAAGTGGTTGATTAAGACTCAGTGTTCTAGAACGATGGAGTGGAATTCCGATGAGATGGTGTTTGTACTTTCAATAGTGAGAATGAACAAATGGCAAAGGTGTCCCACTAAACAAACCGCAGACGAAAGAAGCTACACAGGAGACATTCCGTTCACATTTTTGAAATTCTCGAAGAATGTAAATTATAAATGATACACGCGACTTACCACGTGACATGATACACACGACTGACCATGTGATATGTTACACATGACTTACCACGTGGCATGATTCACACAATTGACCACGTGATATTATACACATGACTGACCACGTGACATGATACACATGACTGACCACGTGTTATGATACACGCGACTTACCACGTAATATGATACACACGACTGGCAACGTGTCATGATACACACCACCGACCACGTGACATGATATTCACGACTGACTACGTGATATGATACACACGACTGATTACGTGATATGTTACACATGACTGACCACGTGACATGATTCACACAACTGACCACGTTACATGATACACATGACTGACAACGTGACTTGATACATACGACTGACCACTTGACATGATACACACGACTGACCATCTGATATGATACACACGACTGACCAAGTGACATGATACACATGACTGACCACGTGACATGATACACACGACTGACCACGTGACATGATACACACGACTGACCACGTGACATTATACACACGACTAAACACCTGACATGATACACACGACTGACCACGTGACACGATACACACGACTGACCACGTGACATGATACACACGACTGACCACGTGGCATGATACACACGACTGACCACTTGACATGAGACACACGACTGACCACGTGACATGATACACAAGACTGACCACGTGACATGATAAACACGAATGACCACGTGATATTATACACACGACTGACCAAATGACATGTATCTTATACGTTTATACTATTATACAGATCATAACTCATTGACATGGAGTAATCAAGTTTACACTCGAGTGCACACATATATATATCTGACATGTCGTTTAAAATCAGATATGATATACGGCAAATGAAAGGTGAATGGTATAAGGATTAATTTTCGTTCAGATGTCCCCATACATCAAGCTAAAAGCAAAACGATAATAATTACAATCTGTAATGACATATCGTTTCAATCGAGCCAAGGCGAACGTAAAAAAGCAAGGTGAAGGAACTTACAATCTTGAAGTTGTTCACGTATGTATAGACCATGGGTTATATAGGAAAGAAACGTTCCGAATCGAAGCATTTAGGCTCATTGAGATAAAACATGCATGCTATATAGTAAATAAACTTAATAGTGTGTCGCGACTTCAATTGTTATGATATTGATAAATAGCACCAATTTGCTTTACTTAACACACATTAACCAAAACAAAACGCTTGAGTTTTATTGTGATTGCCAACAAAAGTGGTATTAAGTGGCATTTTGCAATCCGCTTTGCAGTCATAGAGTCACCTTCGTCTGTATTGTCAAAAGGCTACAAATATTGTCAAATATGCGCCCACATTCCTTGGTGACATCCAGATACGAAATTCTTACGTTGTGTTTTAATACTTTTAAAACAGGTTGCATAGTTTATTACTAATTTAGTCTCCCCAGTCTCAGCAGTATTTACTCATTAACTGTGTATGACTGTCACAATTGATCATTGTCAAAAGAGCAGCGTCCTGCGAAAATGGGTCATGCGCCATATGCGACCAGCGTTTCCCCCAGACCAGAATGTGGAATAAGCGCAGTCTATTCGGGGGCTTCCATGAACGCTTTAAGTCACTAATGGCTTCGTGGTGTCATTAATGGACAGGATGGCTCCTCTCAAGACTGCGCTAAATGCGTCGGTTGGTCTTGAGCTTCGCTGGCTGCATATAGCATAAGACCCATATCGGCATGACGCCGCTAAATATATTACTACACTGTCTGTTCAAATATTTGCAAATATAATAATGAAGCATAATGCTGTAACCGGTCAATATGGCCTCAAACAGAGTTGCAGACATGAGTTCTAAAAAGTGGATTTAAGGGTAGGTGCAACATTCAGGAAACATACCTCAAAGATGCTGTGTGTGACTAGTTCATCTCATCTCATTGAGCCTCGCTCTGTGAACACGAGGCTTAATAGACGTGCGTTAAGTGCCACATTGGATTAGCCTGTGCAGTCCGCACAGGCTTATCAGTGACAATGCTTTCCGCTTTTATGGCATTTTTCGTTGAAAGGAAGTTTCGTCTTAGCGAAAATCCTCTGTGCATCTCGGTGGTGTTGCTCTTTTTCGTTCATAACCTGTGCCCTAGTAGGAAATAACAGGCGCCAATGACATGTGTGTATGTTTTATTCGAATTTCTTGTCGTGTTCAGTTTATTCGGCACTTGGTGACTTGTTGAACATATTCAAAGCATCAGGATATGGCGTGGTATCTAGTTGGTCGTAAAACATGATGATTTCTATTACTGGGAAGGCTGACTAGAAACCCCAATTAGTTTTTATGAACAGTTTATGGATGTTTAATCTAGCCAATGAATTCGTCATAATTGTCTGGTTCCATTAACACTATCGGCCCTTAAATGTCGTGCGAACAGGTTTATATCCGGTCAGAAGTCTGGGTAGGCTAAATAGTCTCTGAAAGATGGATCAAACATGACGGCCACCCAATTTCATTTCAATTGTATGACTTCCAAACGAGTTATTCGGCCGCTGCAAATCAGTGTATCTCATACACAACACATATACACTGAGACTGAGTCGAATACCGTATTAATTGACAATATCTGTTATTTGTATATGAAGACACGTAGCAATGTTGTTTTAAGTCACCAATGGTTACGGTGTCAGATCCTAAACTGGATTGTCGTTTAGAAGAGACTTCATTAAAACGCAAAATTCCATATCAGCGGAAAGTGTCGTCCCTGATTACCCTGTGCGGACATGCATGAAGACAAGTTTTCCCAGAAAGAGGCACAATTTGCCCACTTCATTTTTTTGGCGCAAAAAAAATCATTCCTTAATATAAGATTTCTTCGTATATACATGAATATGTTTTGCTTTAAATAGTGTTCTGGCATACATTGTTTAATGTCTTTATAATTGCCGTAATATTTTGTCATCATCTTAATAACAAAACGACGTCATAATGCCTATACATGTAATTTGTAATTCCATGAAAGCGGTCAATAAAAACAACGTGTGAATGTTTGTTCGTTCGTAACAGTTTGCTTATAAACTACTTACAATGCGGGCTCTCTGCGTAACAGAACATAATACAAAAGCTCATCTAGTACAAAGCGGGACATCGACAAAAAGAGAAAACACAAACCTTTTAATGCGTTTGAGTATTGGTAAATACATACAGATCTACCGGTCCGATACGTCGGGATCAAAAGTCCGCGAACATTCCTGTAAATAAATAAGCCCTATTTGTAAACCAGCTAAGCTCCGTATCGTTACGGGCAATAAAGTTAATCAATCAGGTATTTAACTAATCCTGTTGATTTTACGTCCCCGCGGACTCATTTAGGATGGTCTGATCTTTGATCCAATGCTGAGTGTAAATAAACCCCTTGTAGTATTTAATTTATACAATTATTCGCGTTTCAATCACCTTTGGTTGGTTGTGTCCTTTGTGTAGAGTGTGGTAGTATTGGTTGGCGGATGTATTATCGGAACAGATAACGATCGGTGTGGTTAGAAGAACCAATGTGTGCATACAAAAAGTTAAGTTTATATTCACCTTTCATCCATCTCCTCGATAGTATAGTGGTGAGTATCCCCGCCTGTCACGCGGGAGACCGGGGTTCGATTCCCCGTCGGGGAGCAGTTGTTTTACTTGGTTAACTCTCCATTAGATTTAATTTGTAAAGTACTAGTCGTATTTGGAGACGTGCAAAGAATTTAGAGATACTTTTTATATGGGCTAAATTCTTTGGAACGTCTTATCGGCCAAGGACCAATTACGTGGTGGAAACCAGAAAGTTTAAATGTTCATCAGTTTGCGTAAAATGGCAAAATAACATTACCAACTCATAAAGTTTTAGTTCAGAAGTCCATTTTTACATCAAATATTGTCGAATTGAAGTTAGAAAGGCATAAATTCTTCAGTTAAACTTCTGCTTAAATCGCAATAAAATCACTGACCTCTCGCCATGTTATGAAACAAATTTAAATATCAACTAATCAGAAGAAGGCATTACGGTGTAACGTGTACGCGTAATTTGTCTATCAATGTCATCTTAGTAATTTATCAGCGAGTGAATTCGGAATACCGTATAAAAAATAAAAGATGTTATTTATTTCAGAACTTGCAAATTTTAAATTGTCACTTTAGAAAAAAAAATGCTCAATTAATCCAGAAACAGTATAATAACATTGCTTTACTATATAACGCTCTGCGCTCACAAAAGACGAACGAAAACTGTGTTTTCCGCCGTGTATTCTTCACATTTAAACCGCATGGTCTTATCCTGGCTGCGTTATCGATAAAATCTACACAGCGAACGAATCGAGAGATATTGGAAATTTGAAAAGTGGTTGAATTTAAATTGCTCAGGCGTGCAGAATTCAAAGTGTCATTACATAATTCTTACGGAACATTATCGAGAAATGAATTATCTACACAGGTATGTAAATATTATTGCAATCCGTTGATGTTAACTGTCTGATATCGGGACTTGAATGTTGCGCACAAAATACTTGCGCAACAATATAGGCAAAGAAAGAAAACTTTCCACCACTTGAAACAAAAACGGAGAGAGTGTGCAGAACATTATTCCGAATAGTTTGTATTTGTTTCTGGTTATTTTGTTTGGAGGTATGTCGGTAGTGGAAGAAATTATGAGTTCAGAAACATATGAAGTAAGTGAGACAAATATTCAACGTATTTTGAGTGTTGCCCAGGATATTTTTTACGGTTTCGCTAAAGGGAAGAAACTGACTCCTAAACATGTTGGACTTGGACTAACGCTGCATCAAGCAACTCGCTCAGAAACTCCTGTTAATTTGTTCTATGCAGCCAATCAGTGTATTCCGATAGTAACAATAAGAGAATTTGACAATGCTATTGCTAATAACATTCTAGAGAAGTGCAGACAAAACGGATATTTATTCATTACGAAATAAATCGCGCCGGGTGTCTTTACACACTACTCTTGTGACAATATAGATGTTTTGGAGTGTACCCTTGATGGAAAAAATACATTTCACAGTACTCAAGTTATGGCATGGTAACCTCAAACAGATGACCAAGAAAATCCGAAAGTAGACTTTGTTGAAAACATTGATAGCACAAAGCCCATTGACAAAGAGCTAATGGATGTATACCAAACCATAGAACATTCCAACATGTCAGCAAATAAGCGTGCACCGCCAACAGAAACCTACAAGGCTCTTGATATGAATACTTGGACAATCGATACGGAAAGAGTAACAGATGACAAAATTTTGGCTTGGCTACTTTCTCGACAGTCATCATCTGGAAAACAGTCTGTACCGCTCTGGGGCGCATATAATGAAGCAACATATCAACAAAGTCATAGTGTAACCAGACAAGGAATGCTACCTATTTTGTGTGCACCGGCGGATGAGTACGACACAATCGTAACTATCATAAGCAGATTTGAAGGAATAAGTAGGCATGTTGGACAGAATGACACTGTTATAACTGCTTACCAACCATTATACAGCAAAGGCAAAGAAATATTATGGGAAAATAAAGAACTTTACAAGAATGTTATTTTCAAGATGGGAAGACTTCATGTATGCTTCAATTTCCTTCGCGCGATCGGTCAACATATGGAATTTTCAGGATTGGATGACGTATTTCTTGAAGCGGGTGTATTTGGACCAAATGCTGTTACTAAGATTATGGATGGAAAGGCATATTATCGTGCGGTTAGGGGCCATATGCTTGCATATGAGGCTATTTCGAGGTTAAAGTTAAGATATTTTCGTCAGTGGTTAGAATCTAAGAATGAAGAAATCCCAAAACTGGAACATGAAGTAAGAGACTTAGAGGTTGCTTTTTAAATGAAAAGTCGCTTGAACCAAGATGATATTCGTGAAGCAAATAATACTCTTCTTGAAGCAGTCAAGGAGAAAAAGATAGATGAATTACTAAATAAATTTTACAAAGAGAAAAGTGAAGTGAAGAACTTTTTTATCTGAAATTCCTACCTATATTTGGTTGACATCCTTATGGAGTTCATTAAAGCCCGAAGAATAGGCGATTGGCTGTTGCATATTGAAGCCTTTTCCGAGATGCTACCGTGGCTAATGGTGTACGACCACATAAACTATGCACGTTAGGGTCCTGTATATCTAGCAGATATAAAAAGAAAAATTAAAAGGATCCATTATATAGATAATGAAGTACAACGTACGCTTATTCAGGGAGATCCGTAGAAACAGCATCTGTACTAGAACATAAACTTTCTGATGTGCCATTATCCTTTTCAAAGGCTAGTGTTACAATGCATGACACCCAGAAATAAAACATACTCCAAGTGCTTAAAAAGGACAATGACATAGTGACGCCTCAAGTTGTTCCGACAACGACTGAAGCAATATGTGCAATATTTGATGGACACGCTCTAATACAGAGTTTATGTAAGCCTAAGGACTGTCATACATTTGGACAATATGAACTGTTTTTGTAACATCTGTTTTAAGGCATTTCAGCGAAAACACTACCCGAGTTTTGACTTTTGATCGATACTTTGGAAGTAAATCTATTAAAGAAGCAACGAGAGTTGAGAGGAAAGGAAAGCGTCAACCTCTTAGGCAGCTCATAGCAAGTCCAAACGTTCATATTCCGCAAATATATGGGAACAGTATATCACAGACGATGACAATACAGCAGACTTGGCTGAATTTCTCTCGAACGAATTGCTAAAACAATCCGAAAATCTTCCAGCAGGATAAACTATAGTTGTAGGGGTAGGATTTCCAGGTGATGTTGATTCAAAGTCGAGTTCTTGATGCGACAAACCTATGTGTAAATCATGAGGAGGCAGATACGCTAATGATATTGCACTCAAGGGACGCTATTGATAGAGGCTACAAGCGTTTAGAAGTATATTGCACACTGACGTTCTGCTCTTGTTAATATACCACATTGGAGCTGACGCCGAGGTATATATGATATCTGGTACAGGAAAACAAAGCAAATGTTATCCTGTGCACACAATATCTGAAAAACTAGGTGACAATGACAAAAGGAACATTTTGGGGTTTCACGCATTGACAGGATGCGACACCACGTCTTCTCTAAATGAAATAAGTAAGAAAACCGCCTGGGTGAAGTATATCGCACAACCTGATACATTGGAGGGTGTTGGAAGAGATGGTGATGCTCTAGCAGTTTCTAAATTTCTGTGTGTGCTGTATGGCTGCTGTCAGGACCACCCACCAATCATTGACACATGTAGGTATCGGTAATTTTTGAAACACAGGCAGAGTTTGGATTTGTGACCCCCTACAAATGATGCGCTTGAACTTCACATTAAACGGGCATATTATCAGGCAAAGTTATGGCTAAATGCCACAGATAAGGATTTTCAGCCCTATGATCCTCTTGATACTGACGCATGGAAACTTGAAGAAAATTCATTGAAACCGATATGGATGAGGAAACCAAAGGTCCCTGCAGCATGTGTCCAGATAGTATGTGTATGGCTGTCAAACCAAGTGTAATTCAGCAAGATGTAAGTGCTATCGATCTGACCAAGGATGCTTGTTTGAATGCGCATGTGAAGCGAATGGCTGTTTAAACCCTAGATAATTATTGCAAATGATAAAAGATAAGGAGATACATATTCTGCCATAGTAATTCATGTTTTGGAACAACACTGTGAATTAATGTAACGTATGTTAAATAAATTATCACACAAGACCGACATTATCTTCAGCATGATGATACAGTAGGTCATAATAGTGCATTGAAGTCAGATGAACATTTGTTTTATTTTATAAACGGTACTTCAAGATTTTGAAATATATTACTAAATAGATAACTGTTTTTGGTAAAATAATTTCTGTTTTACATTATAGATATCTATTACAATTAATACTAATTTGGTGAACAGGCGCGTAGCTGTGCGTAGGCAGTGTAGGCACGTGCCTGCACATCATAACGAAAAAATCGAAAATATAAAACGCCCGAAAATGCAAAAAAAAATGAAGGCTATGGGGGTTTTCCCCTAGAGAATTCAAACATCAGACGCGAACAACTGTCACTCTGTGTAAGATTTGTCGACAACAATGACAACGAGTTTTGTGTGCGGGAGGAGTTTCTGGGCTTCACATTGTGTAGATCGACAAAGGGAAAAATGTTGCTTCCGATATTGTAACCGTTCTGAGAGAAAAAGGTTTAGAAAAAAAAGCGTGCACAATGCTGCGACGGAGCTGTTAATATGTCTGGTCAATTTAAGGGTGTCCAAGCAAGAATAAGGGAGCTTGCACCTTCAGCGAACTATGTGCACTGTAAATCGCATTGTTTGAATCTAGCCCATGTTCACAGTTCCAAAATACAATACGTACGAACCATGATGGGGACAGTTCAAGGCATCTCATTTTGTTTCAATTACTCGACACAACGTTTACAAGCATTTACCGATGAGTTTGAACTAGATGCAAACACCAAAGACCCTCTAAACAGGCGTACCAAACTGCAGAACCTGTGTGAGACTCGTTGGTGTAGCAGAGCAGATACACTTACCAACTTCAAACGGTCGTCAACGCACTCGACTGTCGTCAAGACGACAATGACGAGAGTGCTGGCCAGTACCTTAACGCCATACTTCGCTACGACTTCATAGCCGCACTGGTCACCACATAAAGAATTATCTCGTCCCTGGTCGGCCTGAAAGAAGTGATCCAGAAGGTACAGAGAATAATGTATTACCAAGATTTTTAATGAACTGTTGCGGGTCATGATTGTTAACGTGTATGATTAAAACAATAATAATAATGATAATAATTATAAATAATCGTACGCAAAATTAATTACAAATGTAGCGTATTTTACTAGTTGTATACTTTTGTTATAAGTTCGAACCAGATCTTAATTTAGAAATATATTTTGGGTAATAACAAAAAAGAATTTGTTATTTCATAAAAGGAAAGATCTGTTCGAGGCCGTACGCGAGAGGTCGTGGTTCAGGTGCTTAAGAACGAGATAGCAGACCCAGCCTTCTGGGACGCCCTATACGATGAGGTTGTAGACCTGGCAGCTTCCGTTGAAGTTAGTTTTTAATAGCAGTACATACAGATGTAATGACAATTCAACGCATATAAGAGTGATGATTAGCTTTAATTGTTTTAAAAGTTTATATGATCACTATCTCCCATTTACTCCCCTACATAGTGATAATTTTTCTTTAAACATATGGGAGATAAATAGTTAAGACCAATAATTGAAGATTTCAGTGTAGCATCGTAGTATCCACTTACAGGATTATCTCTACATTCGCTCGTGTGTTTCGTTATTTCTTAAAAAAATATTTAAACGCAATTGTATGTCTTACATTTGTCATTATATAACAATCGTATACGATAGCACTACTTCACAGCAGCTAGCTATCTTTCTTCAAAAGTTGTATTAATGTGAAATTATTTGGTAAAATAAAGGTGATGCCATCAATGCCTCGCAGAACCAGTAAACAGCAGCACAGCAGCACAGAGACAACCATCCTGCCTCCGATCCTAGGACATATTGGCGCATATCCCTGTACTACCAATTTCCAGATCACCTCGTGAAGGAAACTAGAGAACGAATACTGCAGAAATAGGACCGAGAGGTCAAACGATAGAAGGTCCGAGGGAGTCTTATAGATGCAGACAAACAGCCCAAAACCCTGCGAGATGCACTGAACGCTTGTGGAAGCGCTTATCCACTTATAAAGATAATACTCACAGAATTGCTCACCATGCCTGCAGCATTAGCATCCTGCGAGCGGTCCTTCAGCTCTATGAAGCGTATTAAGACATACATTCGCTCTACCATGGGCGAGGATCACCTTACAGCGCTTGCAGTGCTCCACATCTATCGGGAAAGTGTAGTGGGCATTGAAAAAGTGATCAACACGTTTGCCTCTACCAAGAGTCAGAACATGCAGTTCCTCTCACCAAACTTCAGCTATGCAAGTGAATTGCCATATATTGCAAAAACTGTATATATGTAAATAATTGTTTTTAACGAAACGAATAGTTTATTTTTTTAAACTATATTGAGAAAAATCGCGTCAACGCCCACTACTGGCCTTTTTTCCCGGGAGGGGGGTGCCCCCGGACCCCCTAAAATGTGCCTTCACATCCTTGGAGGGCTCGCTACGCCCCTGGTGAAGTAAAAATAACTTATCTTGCATGAATACGACATTATAGAACGTACAGTATTTAGAACTTTATTAGAGTATACTATTTGAGCTGAAATCTTTTATTTAAAATAGTATTTAGCATAATATGCATATAAAACAATATATATATATTAAGACTGTAACGTAGATCACACGTGTTTACTTGTAACTATACTTTCATTGTTTAAAATCTCGTTATTTTATTGATAGGATAATGCAGAAATAAGTTTGATTCTTATTAAAAAAAAGTTGTTATGTTATAAAACGCAATGAGTATTAAAAGTCTAAAAATGAACATTGTTTTCTTTTAATTTAGGTAACGTAATTTACAAAGTTAGGAACATTCACCTAAGATACAACAGGAAAATACTCTTTTCATCATCAAAGAATCCATCTATCATTGAAAAGTTATTTAAACATATATAATACATGGATCTTTGGTTGGTTTCAACATACACTTCAATTAACGTTCTATATGGGTTATAAAAGTGCACTTGATGACCTTTGACCTACTTATGAAAAGCCAAAATCAGTTTCAAAATGAGATAATCCTTCAAGTATCAAATATAAGTCAGTTCAGGAGTAAAATCAGTAAAAGTATCTGATATTTCACAATTTTGGCAATGTTATCTCAATTTTTAAAGCAAAATGCACTCATTAACCTTTTGACCTAATTACAGGGTCGTCAAGCATCCCAGAGGGTGACATCCCCTCCAGATTTTTTTTTAATGTTTTTGCAATCATTATAACATAAAAGGTGGCCATGCCTAAGAAATGCCATCAGATGTCAGATTTCAGGAACTTTAGGCCAACTATAGTATGAAGGTTTAAACTCACCACAAAAGTGTAAAAACCGACACTTCGTCTGTAATATTTGCACCGTCAGTCTTGTTTACCGATATATTTTTGGTTTTGGATTAGACTCTCGCTTTCTATTAAGGTTTTATTGTGAGATGAAATCAATTATATTTCCTGTTGGCTTACGCATGATGGAGCGCCCGCATTACCCCGACTAATTGAACCGCGTTCTTGGGAAACTGGGCTTAATCAATGTGCGTAAAGTCTCGTCCGCACAGGCTAATGAGGAACGACACTTTCCGCTTTTATGGAATTGTTCTTTTAAAGGAGGCCTCTTCCAAACGAAAATCCAGTGTTGGCGGAAAATGTCGTCCCTGATTAGCCGGTGCGGACTACACAGGCTAATCTGGTCTGAGACAACACTCTACGCACATGCATTACGCCCCGTTTTCACAGAGCGAGGCTCAATTAATGCCCTTCGCATGAGACATTAAACGTAAAGACGTGCTGGCAGACAAAACCATGTTGTTAGTGCACTAGCGGAGTCAAAACATAAATAGTTATCACTATCATTTTATAAAATTATGTCCAATTTAATATATTTTTAGGAAAAAAACACACTTTCAACACAATTAGCTAAGACACTCAAATGACAATTTCGACAAGAATAGTTTGTAGTCAAATGCTTAAACAATTGAGCAATTCTCGCCTGATCAACGCCGTTGAAACTCCGTGACAAAATGTGTTATGATGTTATTTTCTGTCAACTGACTGCATATTTCAAAACAATTATATAATAATAAGTAAAATATATATTTTGTATAAGCATTAAGCGTTAAGATGGCATGGCGAACAAGTTCACGAAACTTGTTGAAATGGTTTGCATGCGCAAATGTGGAAGTTGCTTGAAACATGGAGAATGTTTACAGCTCAACATGTTGAGATCGGAGCTGAAATCAATTTAGTTAACATCGCGCATGTTTATTAAAAATGTAATTTTGCCTAAATTTGATACTTAAGCAAATTTTGAAAGGAAATTGTTTTAGCTCGATTACCGAATTTCACATTCTTATCTAGATAGAGTTAATGGAGGTTTTAATGAGTTTTCAATGCCTTTTGTTGTAAAGTCACTGATTCGGAAAACTGACATTGACTCGCGATTAAGATTAATGTGTTTTTCTGAAATCTCATATGGTCACATATATAAATACAGGTCCTTTTCTCTCCCTTAGCGATGAATCGCTATCTTGGCACTTATTGTGTAAACTTAAAACGGATAGTACCGTTATATTGTCACTCCATCAAACTGGCTTCATTATTAATCTTGAGTAAATCTAATTTTATGAAAGCCCGCGTTTGACATAAATAGCAATTAGCGTGTCAGACTCGTTCGGATCTATGTTTTAAATATGGTTTCGGTTGCCATTCTGTCAAAAATGTCTGTTTTAATGCCAGAGGCACATACACACATGACTATTTGCTTTATTAATAATATACTCCAGTCATTCTAGCCATTAAAATGGCCAAAGGTAGAAAAAATTGCACAAGAATTGATTTGTTTGTTTTTAAGTATTTTAATATATGTGGAATCGCAGGAAAAGGTTTAAAATTACTTTTCTTTGGCGGAAAGTGCTCAAATTTGTAACGAAACAACATGCCTTGAACTTCAGCTGAAACCAGTGGAAATTTACCAAAATTGCGTATATGAAATGCATCTGGGCATTTAGCATTAGTTTTTTATTGTTTTTGAAGCATACACGACACACAAATATGTCTAGATGCTGGTGATGATCCTTAAGTTGACTTCTCTTTTTATTTTGGTCATAACAATCGTTTGTCGTGGGTCAATTTACCCCACCCACTTCTTTTCAACAGTTTCCATTGTATTCTCAAGATCATTCTTCTTAGAAGATCATTTATTGCAACCAGGAACATTTATGCAGCCCAGGGATATCTCATTTAAGTAAAAATAAGCAACTAATTATCAAACTTAAATTGCTTTTAATATATTCATGGTTAATATAATGTGAAGACAATATATACTTCACCCATTTTATATGAAATACATATTAAAAAAATGTACACAAATTGTCAAAAACCATATTTTTGCCAAGCCTATATTTTCAATTTGTTCAATATGGAATTAAAAAGCATATACTGATTTGATGTCATTTAAGATTATTATCTCTATATAAGAATAACATGTACGAGTAAAACGATATGTATGGTCGCGAAAACATATGATATAGTATTGTAATAATTGGTTTTAATACATTTTAACAATTTAAAGCGAGCAATTTTAAGGTTTCACATCAACATGAAATNACAAATATGTTGTTCAAAAATATCAGTAAACTTTTTGGCAAAAATGCTAAGTTGTCATCAATTGATTTAACAGTTTCTGATGCCGGGTAAAACGACTTATCGTACTGCATGGATTGGATGTCACTTTTGATAAGTTTAGCTGCTGTTAACAAGATATTTTCTCGTTCATTTGATGCCTCATTTTTCTGACTCTTGTGAAAATTATGAATAATATATGAAGCTGTAATCTTTAAGGTTATAATGTCACTTTTACCATCTAAATTTCCTATAACAATATCAGTACCAAAGTGTTCTATCAGTTTGTTTTTCATATGTTTTGTACTGTAAGACTTGTCACCACAGAGTTCAGTCATTTTTTGGACAAGATCACTCACTGATATGACTTTACCTTCCGAACTTTCTACATATTTCACAACTTCTTGAAATGCAAACAATTGGTCCTTATCAACAGGCCTTCCTGGACTTTTTGAACTTATTTTTTGTCTTTTATTTGATTGATATTTCAAAGGTATGTCTTTTCCAGTCCGGAAGTTTGTATTGCATGTCTGGTGGTAAACTGCATCAGCAGCAGGCAGATCTATTATGTGCTCAATTCTTCCCAGCACTGAAATACCCCAAACGTCATTTCTTTCTTTACATTTCTTTCTTATAGTGTCTTGAAAGTCAAACGTTTTAACATCCCATACATCCCCACCTATTTTCTTTTTGTCCAATTTAGCATAGTTAGCACAAAATAAGCAGTCAAACTTGATATTGAAAGTCTCGTCTGATCTTAAACTTCTGCTGTTTGCCTGGTCATCCATCATACCTTGTCCTGCAACACAAATGCTTAAATAAATGTTTGCATAAATATATGTTTAATATAATTTCAATACATAAAACTGTACATGAAGTAGAATAACGTTAAATAATGATCGTAGAATATATGTTCATTATTTAATAACAAACATCAGTATAATTAAGTACGTGCTGGGTGGCATGAGTGGCATAATGTTAATAACCACTTGTGAACAGACCCAATCCCAAATATCATTGACTAGCAGTATAATAATACGTTTAAATTATCTTTTTTTCTGATTATAATTCCTAAAATGGCCTCCTATAATTCAATTTTAAAACTATATGACATACCTTTATGCTACATAATATGTAGGTCTCAATTTTCTCGCTGTTAATGCATTGCTTTTGAGAGACTTGTTGCAGTCGTCAGATTAACATTCCTGCAAATTTAGAGAAATCTTGTGTAGATAAAGTTATTTTTTTTACAATAAATTTCAAAATTCAACTAGTTTTAAGGATGTTTACATAAATTTTAATAGTTTAATAATAACATTCTATGCATGTGAACGCACTCTTACCTTTGCTTTAAAAAATCCCAATGACCAGCCCCCACTGCCTTCTTTCAACTTTCCTCGTCGATGTATGAACCTAGAAAACAAAACCATTATAGTTTTTCATTACTGAAATGTAGTAAATATAGAATATATTTAATACTTAGAAATTTCATGAACTTAATAAACTTGTTTAAATCAAAGAAAAGGCATAAAATGCGAAAACTAAGAAATAATATTTTTCTCGAATTTCGCGACTTTTGACCCAAACACGCTTCCGTAGTTTTAAAAATTGTGCAGACTTCGGTTTACAGGTTGTCCAAAAGTTTTACTTTTCATGTATTTACGATGCCTTTGGTAAATATCAACTGTCCATGTGTCTTTTATATGTTAAAAAAAGTCTACAAAGAAGTATAAACGACTCAATTCAATAACTTGATGCATGTCTTTGAAGACGGCTATGCTCTTCTTATAATCTTCTTTCAACTAGATTTCTGCTAAAACATCGGCACCATTAAGTATTGCTCTATATTGAAATATAACAATTCACATCATTTGAAATACAAAACTTCTACTTACCGTCTTTAAAACGTCGAATCACAGTTGCTTTTACATCGATCGTAACTTTCAACTTACTTTGTCCGCCATGTTGTACTGTTGCACGTCATTTATGACGTCATATTTACGGGAAAAACCTGTATGGTGTACTACATTGGACATCATAAAAAATCGCATTTCTCGCCATTTTCAACGTTGAATTAAAACACTTTCCCCATTGAGTTGAGACTTAAAAATAACACTATGTGTTAATTAGACCTAGGAGAATACGATCCACACGGAATCAATTCTTTTGCAATTTTTTCTAGGTTAAAAACAGACCGACTGGAGTATAATTAAATGTCATATCCATGGCATGTGTTGTCATTTTGCACAGCGGACAACGCCCTAAATGTTATCGCTAATTAAGAAGAAGTTAAATACTTTGATAGACTTGCATGCCAGATGTTTCGTGCACAATCGTTGTAGTGGTTGTTGTATCGTTTCAAAGTTGATATAAAAGCAAATTCTTCAAGGCATATGTATGATCCGCGTCATGTATGACAACGGTTGCATGTGATATGACGTCATGTATGACATCGGTTGCATGTGATATGACGTCATGTATGGCATCAGTTACATGTGATTATAATCTTATTTTTGTGTGCATATTGGTATGCCTCAGTAAAACCACAGGACGAAGTCAATTAATTATATTAATAAAAAATGAATTAGTAAATAAAACTGATAAACTTTGTATGTAGATCTTAATACCCAAATAACATGGATGGTATACAGTTGACTTTTTAAACAACCCGTTGTGTACTTACGATTGAAGAAAGAACAGAATTCACAAAAACAATATAAATACGTTACTTATAATAGAAGGATTTTAAATGTCAGGTAAGTGCGTTTACTACGGCATTTTACGTTACGCAAAAAAACAAGGCTCTGGTTTTATAATTTTCCCACGGGGGATTTTAATGGACCTGAAAATATGGTAAAATATAGACAATGGTAATTAGGCAGTTGATCGGCATCATTCTCTGTTTTAATTGCGTAAGTAATCGCTTGTGTCGACTGGTTGCTCTGTTTTCTGCCACAAAAACGTTTCTATAGGTGAGAAATACTTACCAGTCTAAAACGTAATCAGTGTCGGGGAGATGTTGTATTTCTTGACATTTAACGGTTGCGTCTGTTAATGTTTTCAAATTAATGAAACTTTAATTTAGGAATTAATTGGCACGTATTTTGATCGTGGGTGAAGATAAGCAGCTGAAGCCAAATAACGCCATGTGGTCAATTGTCTTTTGTGTGGTCAATGGTTTTACCATAATATTCAATAATGTCATACTAAATTTGCCGCCCTATGAAATCTCTCTCGTGCAGAAACAAGCAGGATTATTTACATTTACAGAGGCTGGATACAGCAAACAAGCTTTATGTAGAACGGTATGAATGAGCATGCTACTATTGTTGTTTTTTTCTTTTTTACCCCAGCATCAGGCGACCGTTATTGAAATTACACCCCATCTGATAAATTTGGATGTATTCAACACCTAACAGTTAGTGACGTCATTTTATTTCAGTTTATTGGCAGAATCAGCAAATAAAAATTAAACAAAATGACGTCACTTACTCTACCACAAAGCCTCAAATAACGTCATATAAATGACGTCATTTGATGCTTTATGTTAGAGTCAGTCATTATTCTTTTTTACTGTATATAAAAAGACAGAAAACTGTGATACTGATGGGATAAATGGAATAGAAGGTAAGCGTTGAACACAAATACGTTAATTTGCTCGGCACGAAAACCTGAACCTGGTTGAGGTTTTCTTAGGCTTGCTTAATAAACATAATTATCTGTATTTAACACTATCCAAGTAATCTATATACGAGCTGCACTCATTAATCTCGCAATTTACGCACATAAACATACTTGAATTGTGATGGGCACATCAGAATGACATCAGAATATATCAGTCTTTTCCCTCTTCAATATATTTTCAGTCTCATTGATATTTAACAAGAACCCGCCGAGGGCGGATATAACATATAGCGGATATCGTTCCCTTAGTGAAAAGCGTTCCGGAAGTGAATATTTCGAGATGATCAGGAGTGCCAAGTGCTCTGCAGTGGAAGTCATTTAAAAGTTTAGTGTGGGAAACTATCGAAAGAGGTAACATCGCTCTTACATCGACTATTTCTCGGCCACCTGTCTAAAATATAATAGGGGTCTTTGTGAATATTGGAATAAAAATTTAGTGATTTTTTTTTACATATGTTCAATGATTATGGTGTATTCACGAGTCGTGACTGAGATTAAATACGATTTGGTTTAATTGCATTATCACAATATGTGAATTGTGCTTTTAAATTTGGTAATCATATTAAAAAAGATCAATAATGCGTTTAGCGTCAATATACACCTTTTCTCGCCTTATGCTTTGCTGTATTTCACAGAGACAGATATAAACTTCGAAAAACGTTTAATATAAAACCTAAATTACTATGAATATTTCATCTTTACTGGTAATTGCATAACATTTAAGAAATTATTTTCGATTTCTCTGTTATCGTCTTAAACAACGACTTGGATTGCTGATTTGTAAGAGTTTAAGCATCGAATCTCAGTTAAAGGGACATAATACACATAGAAAAATGTTGGAAAATTAAAAAAAGCAATTGAACCATAAACTTTATTAAAATTATCTTGAACACCAAACCATACATAAAATAACAACGGGGTCATCTAGAAATATCCGATTATCATAATATTTGCATAATCATTGACACACTGATATTCCAATGCCAGGTACGTTATATTCATTTTAACACATCAATAAATTGAAATAAACTCGCACAGATTCAATTATTATTTATCATTAAATGTGATAAACAGCGTGCTAAACTGATGCCCGACTGTTATTTCATTTTTTGATAATCATTTGAATTTGTGTCATCATTTTTCTAAAATTACTTAATAAAATCATCAATAGTTTTAAAAAGGTGTTTTTGTTAAATCATGATGATCATTAAAAGGATTATATAAATGTAATAGTTTGGTTTAAAAATCAACTTCAAACATACATTTTAACGAAAACATCATTTCTTACAAGGAAAAAATAATAACTCGGCGAAAATCAAGTATGTTAACAACCTTGGTATTTTTAACGTACCTGACCATCAAACGTACATGCGTACAATTCAAAGAATCTTTATAAGCATGCCTGAATCGTCTCATTGATACACATGTTTTATAAGAAAATGATAAAAAGCTAATAGCTGAACTTGAAAAATCTTTAAAAACACGGCAAAACATAGATTTAAAGAACTCTTAACGTACTTGACAAGTCTATTTCGTTCCTATAGACAACGTGCAATTACAACTAAGTCAAATACGTTTACATTTTCAAATAACAAACATTATGATCAAAACGCTCACATTTAATAAACACAACCATTTATGAGTTCTACAGTAGTTTATATACGTACTTCTTAGAACTATTTTCGAGTCCACGTACCTGACACTTTTTGTCAAAACAATCAATTAACACAAAACAAACTAAACTGGTGTCAAAAAACCTGCAATCGGCATATTCAAGTTTAAACTGTCTTTTGCTATTGCTACAAGCAATTGGCTATTGAAAGTGGTGTCAAAAAACGTGTAATCGACATCTTCAAGTTTAAATTGCCGTTTGCTTTTGCTGCAAGCAGTTGGCTCTTGGATTTCAAGTACAAACTGTTCGAATTCAACGTATTGTTCGTCTTTACTTAACGGCCACTTAAACAGTTTCAAATCTCCTTTCCGTCGAGCTTCCTCCATGAATAAAACTTTCGCCTTCTATTTATCATTATCAACCTTGAGAACTTTCCNGATGATGATGATGATGATGATGATGATGATGATGATGATGAGATAACGATGATGATGATGATGATGATGATGATGAGATAACGATGATGATGATGATGATGATTACGATGATGAGTGTGTATCATATTCGGAACGAATGTGGTACATTTTTCATCCGAATATGGTACAAGTTTGTACCATATTCGGTCAGGCATTTTACCCCAAAACTGCAGATACGTATATGGTACAATTAGACAGTTGTACCATATTCGGCCGAATATGGTACAAACTTGTACATATTCGTTTTTGTACCAAATACGGTCCGACAGTGCTGTAACCGGTCAATATGGCCTCAAACAGAGTTGCAGACATGAGTTCTAAAAAGTGGATTTAAGGGTAGGTGCAACATTCAGGAAACATACCTCAAAGATGCAGTGTGTGACTAGTTCAACTCATCTCATTGAGCCTCGCTCTGTGAACACGAGGCTTAATAGATGTGCGTTAAGTGTCACATTGGATAAGCCTGTGTAGTCCGCACAGGCTTATCAGTGACAATGCTTTCCGCTTTTATGGCATTTTTCGTTGAAAGAAAGTTTCGTCTTAGCGAAATCCTCTGTGCATCTCGGTGGTGTTACTCTTTTTCACGGGTAACGTGAACTCACGGATAACCAACTCCTTAAGACTTTCGCAACTTGCGGTGTTTCACAATGTCGCGTAGTTTCTCACGGAGGGCATCCTCGATTTCCACCTATAGAAAATAGACATAATATGTGTAAATATGTACTTTGGTATATTTTAAGAAAGCTGAAAAGCGAATTGATTATATAAGTAAATCAATAATTGGCTTGTCGTACATTTATGCATCGTACTCATCATCGTAAATCTCGTTTACGCATTGTACCAGGTAATCTGCCAGGCCGGTCTGCAAGGCTGTTTGTGTGTTCGGTAGCTCCGGGGCGATATCAACCACCGGGGCGGCCGACGGCAGAGGCACGCTGACGGGTACCAGCTCCAGGGCAGAGCGGACGGCACACCAAAGATGACTTGTAGCAGCTCCGGGGCGTCGGCGGACGGCAGAGCGACGCTCATCGGTCATCGGTTGCTCCGGGGCGGCGGGCGGCAGGGGGACGAACGCTTCCGGGTTTGGCGCCGTTGCCGATGCGGCCATCTTCTTGGCTGGGGCCTTCTTCGCGGAGGCTGCTCCCTTCTGAATGGAGTCCAACCATTGGCATATCTTCTGGAAGGCTGTACTGAAAACGAACAAATGAAAAACGCCATTGTATAAGTGTAAACTGTATCAATAGTAAACATCAATAGCTAAACATTGGCGAACCTGAAGTTATCTTTAACACAAATGTCAGCTAATATCACAGCAACTTACAGCTGGTGGTGGACAACATAATGCTTGTCAGCCGTAGACAAGTTGTGTTTCATGTAGGAAGCCATCTCGGGTGCTCTTTCCATGTCCTCCCTCCTCTCCACACCGGTCAACCGCTTCCGGTTCATGGTCAGCGAGAAATGGAATTCGGGGAACTTGAGCAACATTCCCGATCTGAAGAATAATTGCATTCATGAAAGCAAGCATGAATCATTTTAACAACCTAGTTTAAATATGTAAGCGCATGGAAAAAAACAGGCAGGCAAATGATGCACACAAGTCTGGAACGTACTTTCTCCAGGTGGACTGCAGCCACTGGTTTATGGTGGTGTGGCGCAGCTCCTCGTCTCCTGGAGTGGCAAACACCGGCTGATCCCCGATGTTGTCCCCAGTGCCTCTGACCACTGTGGCATATGTCTAAACATAACGCACCGCACAAAACAGGTACATGTGCGGTTCGGTTGTCACGTGAGTGATGGTCACTCAGGCGGACATATGCGGGAATGTGCACGGGGTTTTCATTGTTTGGTCAGTTCTACGCTAGACTTTGATCAGTAAACTTTTACTTTTTGGAAATCGAACCGCATTAATAAATTGGTTAAAATGACCAGTTATGTTGGAGTTACACAATGTCCACAGTTACATGTTAAGATTGGTTGTTTTCGGGTACAGTTTTCCAGAGTTATTTTACATTGAGTGAAGTTTTTTCTCTGGTTTTTACTCTGACCTTGAAAACACCATTTAAGGATAAAGAATAGAAGTATGTATACAAATTAAAGTTGTTCTGTCATGTTATTCTACGATTATTCTTGATTGTTGTATATTACGATATGTAATATTCTTGTATGTATGTTGTCAATTTACTGATCGCAAGTATTGCCCTATACAAAACGATTTGTGTTTTGAGCTTAGTTGTGTGAAGACCAAATTATTGTGATCATCGGCATAGTTTCCATGAACACACTTCCCGCTTGTCACGGGGGATAGACATTATGTACTTAAATTTCCCGCCGTTTTCGGGGAACCTGTATAATACAAATGATAATAAATTGCGTAGTTAAACTGTTTGGCGTTTGTCGTTGAATAATAATGAGTCGTAGTCGCAAACGTCACTTGAAAAGTCGAATGTTAACGTTGTTATGACACAGCTTGCGACTTAGGCGTGTGTCACGCATGTACGTATGTACGGTACTACCGGATGTGGTCACAGCATCTTCCGTTAATAAATACGTTCCATCACTTTCCAACATCGGATCAAGGTTTTTAATATTGTTTCGGTTGCAATTCTGTCGAAAATGTCTCTTTTGGTGCCATAGGCATATTAACACAATGAAAAGTCGCTTTATTAATAATAACGCCCTACATGTTATCGCTAATTAAGAGGAAGTTGAATACGTGGACGGACTTGCATTACAGATGTTTGATGCAATAGTTGTAGTGGTTGTTGTATCGTAATTGTATGACATCAGTTGCATGTGATATGAGGTCATGTATGACATCAGGTGCACGTGAGATGACGTCATGTATGACATATGTTGCATGTGATATGACGTCATGTCATTTATGACATCGGTTGCATGTCATATGCGGGCATTTATTACATAAGTTGCATGTGATAATATGACGTCACGTTTGACATGTGATATGACTTCAAGTATGACATCAGTTGCATGTGAAATGACGTCATACATGACATCAGGTGCATGTGATATGAAGTCATGTATGACATCAGGTGCATGTGATATGACGTCTTGTATGACGTCATGTGCATGTGATATGACGTCATGTATGACATCAGGTACATGTGATATGACGTCATGTATGACATCAGGTGCATGTGATATGACGTCATGTATGAAATCAGGTGCATGTGATATGACCTTATTTATAGTGTGGGTTCAGGGGTTCAGGGTGCAGGATCAACGGGATTTACAAACCGTCTGGACAGAATGTAAACACATCGATAAGAACTTTATTTTTGCAAATATCTTTCGTTCTAGAAATACATTTGCAAAAACATTTAGTGCATAAAAAAAGTTGTGTTTGCAGTTTGTGCTGATATCTTTAGAGTAAAGAATAAATAATTGAATACGTCTAAAATTGGTGTCAAAATTGTGACATGTTGAGAAAATACCTGTGTACATGAATCCTGTACACATCGAATTTTTGCCCAAGAACATAGTATAACTTATAAATAAAATAAATTCTGACGTATTTCACATTGCAAAAGAAGCATAACAATCTGTCTTTTACTCACAAGATGAAATTCTTACGAAAAATTGAGTTATTTAACAAAAATCACCACTTACCGGTGTGTTTACATCCATTAACGTTCAATTTTGAACCCCACAAAGTCACGTGATCCTTCACCCTGATAGTGTTATGGCTAAGTAAAACCACAGGACGAATGAAACTGAACATTTGTATCTAAATAAACATGTAGATCTTTATACCTAAATAACATGGATGATATAAATTTGACTTTTAAACGACTCATTTTTCATTCTTCTATGTGTGTATGTTGTTTTGTTTTGTGTCGTACTGTACTGTTTTGGCAATTGGTCGCTTGCCATAAATAAAGGACCACAAAGGTGTGACTATGAGAAATGCAATACTGCTGGAGCTTCTGGAGTTTCACTTCTTTATTTTAGACGACTCCTTACTTAAGATTGAAGGGGAAAAAAACACAGAATTCACAAATACAATATAAATATGATACTTATTAAAGAAGGAGTATCAATGTCTGGAAATAACGTTAACTACGACATTTTACGTTACGCAAAACATCATGGCTCTGGTTTTATAATTTTCACACGGGGGACCTAAATGGACCTGAAAATATGTAAAATAAAGACAATGGTAATTAGGCAGTTGATCGCCATCATTCTCTGCTTTAATTGCGTAAGTAATCGCTTGTGTCGACTGGTTGCTCTGTTTTCTGCCACAAAAACGTTTACCTAGTAAAAAGTCGTAAATGTAATCAGTGTCCGTGAGATGCTGTATTTCTTGATATTTAACGGTGCGTCAGATTAAACAAGATTTTAGCGTCAGTATACACCTTTTCCCCGCCTAATGTTTTGCTTTGTTTCACGGAGACTCATATTAACTATAAAATACAATTAATAAAACCCAATATACCATGGATATTACATCTTTATATGTTATGAGACACTATTTAAGAAATCCTTTTCAATTCATTGTTTATCGTCTTAAGCAAGGACTTGGAGTCTCGATTACCAATAGTTGAAAGCGAGGTCAACTATTGGTAATCGGGACTCCAAGTCGGGGTTTGGGTTTTGGGGCTTTAACGAATGTGTTCAGTTATATCATTAAGTGTTAAGAAAAACACAAACGAAAATTATGTCCATGGGAAAAAATTACTTTATTTTTGTTGATTTCAGTCAGTCACAAGAAAATGCATGGACATAATTTGTTAATCCCCGACAATCTTGACTGACATAATGTGGGTTCAGTATTTCATTAATCGTCAAAGTATTATTTATGCATTATATGAACCACTTTAAATCCAAACGATTAATTGAGACATTTAAGCGCTGACATAAATTATGCAGCCTGATATTTTTCATTCACAAAATAAGACCGTTACTGTTGCAATAAAACTTCATGTGTAGCGTCTCCCAACGACTATAATTACTTTTCATTCATAAGTTTTGCGTGTGTCGGCTGCTCTTGTGCGCGATCTGTCGGCGATGAGAAGCAGACGAGAGTGGGATGACGGCGGAAGGATGGTCTTGCGATATAAGTAACTTGGCTTTCAAGGGTTCACCGGAAACGGATATTGTCAACGACACTCCCATTTACACATCAAATTCGAAACTTTTCCCGTCAAGACAATACCTAAGAACAATTTTTGTGGGGAGCGCATTTTGATGTGAAAAGTGAGAATACTTTTAAACATGAAATATAAATCATTTCAAATGTCACTGTTTATATGTATAACAAAGTGTACGTTTAACACAATACGCCGTTAGTTGTACTGATAATAAACGTTCATACCTTATTTTTAGAGCTGTAAAAGAACATTCGGATTTTGCAAATGTTACAAATGATGCCGAAGAAAACGAGGATGATGACGAGCATAATCAAGATGATAGATGAATTGATAACAATAATCATGACAACGTTTCTAATGCTTTAGATGATGAGTTGATGACTTTGATGGTGATGTTGTCGTTGTTGGTGGTAGTGTTGTAAGTGATGACAATGGTAATGATGACGACGAAGACGACGCTGCTGCTGATGATGATGCGTATTATTATGATGATGATGCTGCTGCTGCTGATGATGATGATGAAGATGGTGATAATGATGACGACGACGACGACGACGACGACAGAAAACTATTATAATTATGCTTTCCCCATGACGCAAACCCGTATATTTCTCGGAGAATCACCAGTTTGCTATTGTTCCTATTTAGGAAAGCATGCGCGTGCGCGTGTGCTGACAGAACCTGTATGTCAGTCTGGTGCGCGTGCAGTCTGGTAAAGACAAACATAATTAGGTGCGATGATTGTGGAGTGATTCCGAGCGCATAGAGCAAAAGCAGATAAGCGAAAACATGTTGGTTTGTTTTAGGGAGCGTGCCTCAAGATTTTGAGGGTTTAAAATCCACCAGTCTTCCGACATTATCCGAAAGGAACGACGAGCACATGGCTGCCATGAAGACGCCGACCTGGAAAGCCATTAGCTTTTAGCGCCGAGATATATAATAAAGAACTCCTGGTAATAATTAGATTAATATGCGGCCAAGGTCACACACGCCTGGCTAATTGTTTCAATATTAATGCGCAAAATACGAGGGGCAGCAGGAGATATACGAAATTCCTGTCAAATCGGACACTTTCGCGTGGAATCAAAACGTTGTCCTAGTAAATTGTTGCGTTCTTAGTAATTTAAGATTCTTCGGCAAATAAACTTGTATGATAATTAAACACAACAAACCAGATTTACCAGTGTGAATTATAACACGAACAGTCATCTTTGCCAAAAGGCACAGCGATCACCGTTATAAAATCGTCTTTTTACGTGTGGTCCCTAAGTCCGGTCACAGTTGTCTTCTTCTTTCATGTCAATTCTGGACCTCGACAAAAACTTTGCAATCTGAAATGTTCACTGCTGCTGTGGTCTGATTTAAGGAAACGCAAATGTTTCTGTTAAATCGAGATCATGGTCACATGAGTTCGTTTCTACGTTCCGATTTTACAATAAGAAACTGCTGATGGTTTACCGGTACATTACAGAAGAAAAGCGATAAGGGAATTCACAATACCATTTAACCGGCGTCATGCAAAACTGGGTTTTATGCCATCGATTTCGCTTGAATTGTTTTGCAGCCTTGAACACATTCTTTCATGGGCTTTTTGGAGAACCTTTATTTTTATTGCAGTTCTAAGAAAACATGAAGATCCAAAGATTCCACAAAGCTGTATCTTTCTATGAATATAATTATTCACGTCCGTTTGCTGTAACTAATAGCATCAGAAACATAAGGCGCATCTTTAGCATCTTTCAAACCAGAAAGATAAGCTCAATCAAAGCGTCTTGGGCCAAGTTTATTTATGCGACGGAGATTTATTACTTAGGAACACCTAAAACAGAAGCTTCGTGCATTATCTTCCTCACTGTGGTATCCAAATGTGTTTAGTGCAATCCAGACATGCAAGGGTTTTATGCACACGCGATTTGTGTGCACGATAGTATGACCCCCACCCCCGAGAACGTTTGCTTTGCCGTTTGAAGATACAGACTTGGATTTCGAAGGAAAAAATTCATTCCTTATAACCGTGCAATTTTTGCTAAATTACATTTTACCGAGGAAGTTACTGTAGAGAAGCATTCTAAAAACATGCAACGGTTAAAAATATGTTTAAATAACACTGTTCAAGTTCTCTTAAAATCAAAGGAACTTTGTTATATAAATGTAATGTAATATTTAAGCTGCTTACTGTTTTTATTATTTTGAACCGTAACGCAGAACACATCGTATCATACAAAGCCGTCATTAAATGACGATTTTTGAATCTTTGCAATAAAACATTATAACCATATATAACAATATTTTGTAAATTCAAGGTTTTAAAACTCAGCTATACTTTAAGCAAAACTGATATTTTTACTTTGAGTGGGACATATTCCAACAAATCGACACATTTATAAACAAAATGTATACCAACACAATTCTACACACAAAACTCTCCTCATCATTACACGTAAAACACACATAAATGAAATGGACGTGGTTTTAAATACAGTCCAACAAATAATTTATCTAATGAAACATATGTGCACCTTGCATGCTGTGAAACATATGTGCACCTTGCATGTTGTGAAACATATGTGCACCTTGCATGTTGTGAAACATATATGCACATTGCTTGCTGTGGCTCCAAAACGTAAACACTTCGGCCTGGATTCCACCCATAATACTTACGCATCTTTATTCTAAGAATTCCCCTGGAATATCAGGATGGCATTCCCCAGGATAACATCTGTCGTTGTTTTATCAGATCGTGTTAAGCAACTCGAGCCACCGGCCCGGTAGACCGGCACTGAAGGATGACTATTCATGTATTTGATGATAACTCCAATGTGTATCACGTGCATAAAATGAGCCTCGTTCTGGGAAAACTGGGTTAATGCATGTGCGTAAAGTGTCGTCCCAGATTATCCTGTGCAATCCTCAAAGGGTAATCAGAGACGACACTTTCCGCTTTTATGGATTTCTCTTCTAAACTAAATCAAGAGTGCGCGGGAAGAGTTGTCATTGATCAGCCTGATTGCGGACTGCACAGACTAAAAAGGGACGATACTTAAGGCACATGCATTAAGATCGATTTTTCGAGAGCGAAGCTGACATTCTGGCAGCGATGAAAACTAAAATCTGTTGAATTCGTTAAAACTTAGCGCTGATTTTGGACAGAGATACATTCACAAAGGAGGAGTATCAAATATATGTACGTTAGAAACTAAACCATCACACCGTCAATCAATGGTTCACTTTTTAAACAATAAGTCCTTGCATGTGGACCCAGCTGTTCTGCTGTCATGTCCTACACGCTGGTACAGCACGTGTAACATGTGGGATAACGGCGCACAGGCTGGCGCCGTCTCTGAGCAGATATACCAGAAAATCTCAGGTGAAAGATCTAACGGGGGCCGCTTTTGTTATTGTACATGTGTGTATTGCAACAGCTGGCGATGCGTAGTAAGACTTCCTAGGAGTGAGGAGTTTATGTTTTAGATTGTGCAATTACAGGCGTTGGTATTGCGGTGTTGGGAAATTCATGGTTATTAATTATAAAAAGGGCCCCGTCCAGTTATGATTCTCACTTGAACTCTTCTACACTTAAACATTACACACTTTACAACATCAAAGTAAATCCATCTACGTATAGTCCTTATTTCATGTCTATTGTAGACTTAAAACAGACGTAACATACTTTCCGATTTATTGTATTTTCCGTTTGAAGGAAAGTCTGCTCTTAGCGAAAATCAAGTTTAGGCGGAAAATGTCGTCCCTGATCAGTCGGTGCGGGCTGCACAAGCTTATCTGGGACAACACTACGCACATACATTAAGCCCTGTTTTCCCAGAGCGATGCTTAAATACTTAGTTTCACGGAATCGATATTCGACATAAACGACTGCTCCAGTGTACCTGCAGAATACCACTCAGGGTTACAGACAGATTTATAATGAGCTCCCATCATCGACCCTTTGTTTAATTATCCGCCTCCCCAGATCCCTAAAACACGTGCACGGAACCATTTGTGTTCACAATAGGAGAGGGGACTATCTGAGTAGTCTGAGTAGACATCAAAAGAGTCTGGTGGAAGATAGATAATCTGATTCAGTCTATCTCGAAGATTGTGTTCACAGCTTGGTGTGTGTATTCATTATTCATTGATTTCAGCTACTGATAGAGAGTGCGTTCGTGAATGAAATAATGAATACGCTCGAATAATTAATTCATAAACACGCCCGTGTGTTACTCGGTGCAAAAAAAAATCATATGCCAGACGATAACATTTATAAAATTATCGAATGCTTTCTCAGGGACCTGTTTGTATATGTCCCTGGCTTTCTTTAAGTCATACATAAGATCAAAGTGGATTAAACGAATGATAAACATGTATTATCATGATGAATAATTCAAACAGTTGACAAAATTAACTGCCTCTGTCTTGTTGTTATTCTCCAGATAGATACACGTACATAACACATCGGAACCCATCCCAATAGTCAGAAAGAACGCGAAGATGCTTCAAGTGTAAATATGATACCAGTGTCAACAGTTTAAGCCTATTATTTTTTCCATAAATTAGATACGGAACTTACCAAAGCATGTTGCGGAAAAATTATCGTAAAATTAGGCCAATTTGACACTCAATAAATACGAGCAATTAGCATCAATATTGGCATGTTATAAGAGCATCAATATTGGCATGTAATTAGAGCATCCATATTGGCATGTAATAAGAGCATCAATATTGGCATGTAATAAGAGCATCCATATTGGCATGTAATTAGAGCATCCATATTGGCATGTAATTAGAGCATCAATATTGGCATGTAATAAGAGCATCAATATTGGCATGTAATTAGAGCATCAATATTGGCATGTAATTAGAGCGCCTGTGAACCCTCACGCTGGACAGTATGACACGTGATACACATTTTATGGTCAGGTTTCATGCGCTGACAGGACTTGCGCGCTCTCAACTAACTAGCGACAAGAACAATATGGCATCCGTTTTGGTGTTATCTAGCAGCTATTGTGAGCAAACAATATGTTGAGCCTAGTTCTAGGAAAACAGGGCTTAAGGGATGTGCGTCAATTTTAAGTTGCCAAGCAAAACACATTTTGATATCAGCTTCCAGTGTGATAGAATTTAAATGGGCCACCTTAACCTAACAAACCACAACACATGCAAAGCGGGAGGAGAATGTCTCAATCGCAGCCATTCTGTTCATCCGCCCTTATGTCCGCTTGTTTTTCTGTTGACAAACTATTCTTAAACTAAACATATCGCCCAGAGAAAATTAAATATTATAGAAGAAGTGGATTGTATTTTAAGAAAGTGCTCGCTGGAAGTTAAAAATAATTGTCCATAACTTTTCTTTCTCGAAGAAAATGAAATACAATTCATTTTTGGCAGAACTCGAGTTTCCGCGTAAACCAAACTCTTTAGCAAATGAGCCAATGCTTATCAAGGACGACACTTTCCGCATTAACTGTTGTTTTTTTTGCTTAGAAGAGACTTTCTTTAAATGAAAAAAAATCATAAAAACGGAAAGTGTCTTCACAGGCTAATCTGGGATGACACTTTACGCACACTTTACGCACATGCATTAAGCCCCATTTCCCAAAGAAAGGCTCATTATTTAATTTGCGTTATTTAGTACCGCTTTGTAATATATATTAAGGGTATGCTAATTGCGTTCAAGATGAACAAATAGTTTTAGATATATTAAATAAAAACAAAATGTAATAGATTTAATAGTAAAAGAATTGCTCCCCGACGGGGAATCGAACCCCGGTCTCCCGCGTGACAGGCGGGGATACTCACCACTATACTATCGAGGAGTTGTTTATTATCTCCAAATACTTAACCGAGAATGCGCACAATACCTGTTAAAAATAAATCATATTTGGTTTTGGATGTTACTTATTGTAGTTTATTTTTTATTTTGTATAATTGTATAATTTACACCTGAACAGGTTTGCTGAAATTGGCAATCGTAACTTTGCTCAGCTGAGATGATAGTAATTAAATGTTGTTGTTTTTTTGGTGGGAATCTAGGAAAAACAAGGACAAATCTATCAATATATAAAAGCGGATTTGTCCATGTTGTAAAAGGCCTGATAATATAGATTGGATGCATTTGCAAACTATTAATCATTAATAGGATTGAAAGCAGTAAGTCGGATCTGTATAATTTATTCAAAGAACGTAGCCGCGCTAATAGTTAGCATCATTGCTCCGCATGCAGAGCGAAGGAATATATAGATTTACTGACTCGTAGCCTACGGTCTAAAATATAGTTCCCGCAAGACATATTTTTTTAAACAACTTCTAAATCCTGTTGGTTTGCATCCACGATCTTTTTTTTTTAATACATGTGCATGAGAGATTGAAAAAATGCAGATGACTGTAACTGTTATCAGGCCCATTTATTTAGAATGAACCAAAATCGAAAATGACGTCAGATGTTTCGTTACAAACCACAACGGACGTTTATGGAATATAGCCGTTATGTGCAACAGATTGGACCGTGGGACGCGACATCAGGTCAGATAGGAAATAGGATTGCCTTATATAGTACGTAAATGGGATTGTTCATATCTGGGGATATAGCTCAGTGGTAGAGCATTCGACTGCAGATCGAGAGGTCCCCGGTTCAAACCCGGGTGTCCCCTATTTTTTTGGAATCTTGGGCATGCTGGAACCATGTAAGTTCCCGACAACATAAATTAACGAAAAAAAATAAACAATTGGTCTATGAATTTAATGGGAACGCGTCAGAATATTTTGGTAACTTGACTGTTTATTCCATAGAGATAAATATATATTTTTGTATGTAAATCTTATTTAATTTACGTAATATACTTAACTCAAGATGCATGCCGTTTTGCAATACCTCAAGATGTCACGTGGAGCGAGAAAGTGCAGTCTACTCTCGTTATCTCGAAGTCGGCGGGAACAAAAAAAAATATCGAGATAACGATGGCTCGAGATATCGAATTAGGCGTTTTCAAAGAAAAAATGAGACGAAAATTTACCTTGTTTTAAACATCTAAATACCTACTAAGTGGTCTTACTAAAGCCGTCACCGTGTGGCATAATTCTCCCAACGGCGTAATAATTACTGTTTGAGATTCAATGCGCGTTTCTTACGATTCTTTGATGTTAAAAAAATACTAAACTGTACATGTACATTTTGTATGTTAAAATGCAAAGTTCAATGGATTATTAGTGATGGACGCGTACTTTTCCTTGAACGACTTTACTTCAAGCTTCCGCTTAGTCCCCCTCTTGGCCGATCCAGATATCCCCCCGGGTTGGATACCGGGTCCTTCTCTGGATTGTTCGACCGACAACTCATAATTATCTTTATATTAAGTTAGCCATAATAATGACTGTTGGAGTTCAAGGATAGAGCAACATTCTGCAAATTTGCGACGGTTTATATACGCAAAAATATAACTCATTGCATTTTGGAATGTTGTTTGTAAAAACAATTAGTCTTTCGGCCTTTCGGCAGGCTGTGTATTAATTGCAGTTCAAGTGACAGGCCTGACTCAAGTGTTAATGGCTAACGACATAAGACACGTGTGGTCATTGAGGCAATTAACGGATCAATTATCTACCGTACAATATCGGAAGCAGCCGGGCGAAGCGGAACGATGAAGTATCAAAGATTTTTTTCTCTCACCTTTGCCGACATTGGGACAGTTATTCGCACTTCGATTAAAACCACGGTACCGGTAAATACATGTAAAATTGGGACTCGGGACAAAGTTTAATATCGAGATATAGAATTATTCGAGATAACGAAAATCGAGATATGCGATGTTTATTTATATAGATAAAGACACCATATGCTGGGGTTAATTTATCTTGGCCCAGGGAATATTCAAAAGTACCTAATCATTCAACGAAACATAGATCGTTTATCAAATAAATGAGAAAATTGCGTTTTATCCGAGTTCTTGTCCCGTCCGAAATGAATTACAGTCTACGGACATGTAACATGTGCGTAGAATCCGATTGCCACGTAAGGTTATGGCTTTTGATCATGTTGCGCGGTCTAACAAGGTCTTGCATGTTTTCAAGCCTCCACGAATCCGTGTAGAACAAGTGGCATCTGACACGTTGTGACAGCAATTAATGACTTGACACGATTTACCAATAAGTTTGCTTGAAAAGGGCTGGGAATTCAACCTTCAGGTCCGTGAGATGGTAACAGTGATAAATGCACGCTGAGCGCTAATCGTTAAATCATTTTTAACGGTAGTTAATTCAAATGTATATATATTGTCATTGTTTCATTTCCATTTTGAAAGAAATGCCCCTCCCCCTACATTCATAATTCAATGAGTCCCAAAGTGTGGAAATGAAATATTTTTCAAGTGCAATGAGTCCCCAGCCAATTGTATGAGTACAGGACTCGGGATGCGCTGAAAAATGAAACTCTGTATCATACAGAAGTTGATATATCAATGTGCCTTGTTAACGTAATTTATTTGTTGTTTAAAGATGTTCAGATAAATGTGTGTGCGATGGTGACTATGTTTCAAAATAACACGCTTCTTTTTCAAAAAAGTGACTGTTGGATGACCTTAGAGCACATTTAAATCGAAAGTCGTTGGTGTCATTTCGAGATTGTGACTTTATTCTTTAGGCATTTGTGAAACGGAAACTGTCCATAAGCGAAACTCGTAAGGCAGTTTTAGCACAGCCTATGAAATTTTGTCTTCGGTACCTACATGAGGCAATGCAGACAATAACGCTGGTCTTTCACGAATTTTTAGGATGTGTCCGTATTTGAAAAAAATATAGCATACACTTTTTGTACGACCTTGCAGGGTGAGATAACTTAATTATTAATATAATTATTAGTGTGCTGCAAGTGTTATCGATAATACCATATTGAGCGTGCGGTATATTGCAATTAAGCTTTCATCTATACGTTAACTACTAAATGCAGAGATAGCTTCCGCTCCATTGATACCACAGTTTATTTGGAATAACGGAACACAACGGACAAAATCTGCATAATATCCATTACCTGATATGTTTTTTTATGTAGTTGTTATAAGATTCTTTTGATTGTTTGATACCAAACTAATATATAGCAGCATTGTGTCTGTTTACATTTAAACAGAAATTTCTCTTCTAAACGGATGTACAGTCGTTGGACTACATTTATCCCAAATAACGCTTACATAACACAGTGTAATGGTTTTAACCTTAAATGTGAACAGAAATATCCGTTTAATATTATCGTTCACCGGACTGTCAAACATGAAATTAGTGTTTGCCTATGGTGCAATTAAACAGCTTAGAGATTTGAAGGTAACGTTGAGGTCAGTTGAGGTAACTGAGTGGTCACCTAAGGTCACATCCGGTGCAGTAGTTCATGCGTCCTTACATGTCCATAACTATAACTAGTATACAGTATTGTTGCATTCATGAATAGCTGTTCATGCTTAGTTCGGGGAATGTGTGCCCCACAAATCACTTTCGTACTGAATAGTACATAAGCGGGGAATTGTATGTCATAGTGATTTGAACATAAAGATATTCTGAATACTCAATTAAACATAAATCACTATAATGCACACAGATATAATGAAACAGAAATCATTCAGGTAAATATCGCGAAATTTCAGGTCACTTCACGTTGCCTCTTCTCGATTCCTTCCTGCTGTTCCGCTTGGCTGGCCTATAATCAGAATTTTGATTACCATTGGCACTTTTGCAAATAATTGATTTGAAATTTGTATATATTTAAAATATAATTCATATGCATTTGATTAAATAAAATACTCGATTGAGACAACAGTTTCAACAAACGGGTTTGTCTTTCCAACGGCCTGCTCGTTCTTAGCAATATCCTGTATCTTTCTGAGCATCTTTTATTATCATTTGATTATCGCTGAGTTTCAATCGCATATGCCCTAATGAGCACGTATAATGATCCAAGCAACTAAAAGGTTGTAATTGTTTACTGAGACTGTACATGTAGAACTGTAGCAAGGAGGTCTGTCGGACCGTATTTGGTACAAAAACGAATATGTACAAGTTTGTACCATATTCGGCCGAATATGGTACAACTGTCTAATTGTACCATATACGTATCTGCAGTTTTGGGGTAAAATGCCTGACCGAATATGGTACAAACTTGTACCATATTCGGATGAAAAATGTACCACATTCGTTCCGAATATGATACACACTCATCATCGTAATCATCATCATCATCATCATCGTTATCTCATCATCATCATCATCATCATCATCATCGTTATCTCATCATCATCATCATCATCATCATCATCATCATCATCATCANTTCCAATATTAGGTTAATACAATGTATTTGAGTTTGAAAAAAAGTTTACACATCGGCAGACTATTTCATTTATTAAGAAATACATAATTTATGTACCATATACGTAGGCCATTTTCATTTTTATGAGTTTTTTTGGTATGTACCAAATACGTTTTGGCGAGCATAGAAAAACTTATTCCAACCGAATATGGTACAATGTTTGTACCATATTCGGTCGAAAATTGTACCATCTTCGGTCCGAGTATGGTACATTTGTACCATATTCGGCCGAATATGGTACAAATGTACCATATTCGTTTTTGTACCAAATACGGTCCGACAGAGGTCAATGATCAGGCCTTGAAATAGGTCAGAGCATAACGTGTCCGTAAATAACTCACCTGATAATCTCATTGCAAATTTAAAATCTGAAACTTGGGGCACTGACCACTGCATGTCGATTAAAAGGCCGACGGCCTCTCCGTGATCTCCTGATGTTTCCTTTCACTTGGCATTTAAAATGGGTATCAAAAGACAAA
Source organism: Dreissena rostriformis (assembly GCA_007657795.1). Taxonomy (NCBI): domain Eukaryota; kingdom Metazoa; phylum Mollusca; class Bivalvia; order Myida; family Dreissenidae; genus Dreissena; species Dreissena rostriformis. The sequence goes on along the minus strand of VMBQ01001423.1, from coordinate 130,012 downwards.
TATTTGACTTATAGCTACTTAATAGTCACAAAATGAACATTCGACCCAGTTTATACGGATACTTGCCAACAGGGTCCAATGCCATTCGGATAATTGTTCGCTAAGCAATTCAAACCGATACCTTTGCTCCAATTAAGTAGTATTACTAAAACATCATTCAAGGTCAGTAATCAGATAACCGACAACTAAAGAGTGGTGGTGTTAATAGCAGTTGTTGATTCAATAATAAAAAATGGAAGTGCACACCAATGATTGGCATTGTCTCACAACACCACCATGGAAAAAAGTGGTGCCGAACAATAGTTAATCATTAAAGTGCCCGGACATACAATCATCAATCAGACAGTCTGTGGTAACTCGAGTGTTTTACGTGCGATCAGAAGAAGCATCAATTCATTTTAAGAATCATAAATCATACCGTGGTTACCTATACAATTTTGGTTTGACACGAGAGAGTTAAGTGTTTACTTTGTTTACAAACTTCTCTTCGAGTAGAGTTTACAACTAGTCGAGTAATCTTGTATGACCTCTCGTAGCCTCGTTGCGATGCAGGTCACACACTTAGTTCACACGCGCTTCTTTTCTTGAGGACAGCCAAATGAATTATGGATCACTGATCGAGCAATAAAGTTGAGTTTTGACATTTATTGACTCCATGACCGTATTTAAAACTACAAACTAAATCTATGAACACACACATCCGGAACCGGTTTGTGCTGATCATAGATGGGGTTGGTTACAACTTTAACAGAATTGATTGAATACCAGACTAGACTAATTTTAGTAAGATACGTATTCTTAAAATGGGCATCCTAATCAAATGTGCCGCGTTCTGGGAAAACTGCGCTTTAATTAAATGAATGTGGGTAAATTGGCATCCCAGATTGGCTAATCAATGACGACATTTTCCGCCTACAATGGCACGACACTTTACGCACATGCATTAAGTCCCGTTTTCCCATAGCGCGGCTTAAGTATAACAGTCATGCATATCCTGTGTACTTAGTCCTAGATGTTCTACAAACTGCATACATGGATACTCTGCTGACCGGACAGTCACGTTGGAGCCCCGGGGTCCACTCAGATGACCTCAGCCGCCCCCTGACCTCCTCCTTACCTCATCTGAATGCAACAACAAACACCACCCATTATAAAGCAAACAGGTTGTATCTTATATTGAAATGTTTTAGCACATAAAACAGTTGTACATTCATTTTATTATACAGATTTAATTGCTATACGTAATTTAATATTAAATGGATTCTAAACAATTTGGTACATTTATAGCGGGTTTAACCTGTATGATTAACGTTATGCAGTGCTCTACATTACTTTTTCGGCCAAGAAATTCGACGTCATAATTTTTTTTTTTTATCAATTGATGTCCAGTCTTAGGTCTATGAATTTGACTTGCTGTAAAACATAAAAATATAAAGTTGTATGTAAACTGGAGTTATAGTTCAATTTACAGTCGTTTGTGGCGTATTGCCTTAACATACTTAGTTAATTTGTATTAGGAACGAAGACGATGATAAGAAGGATGAGGTATATTATGTTTAACCACCTGTAACGCATTAAATTTGAGAACGGCATGTATTTCAATTTTTAAACATAACAGAGTGATGTTATTTAGCAGACACGGATGTCAGTAAGACATGTTCATATTTTTTTAATATTTGTTTGTTGACATCATGATCAAACTTAAGTGGCGTATGTAATGGGGCGGCAGGGGAGGCGGCCGCCGCCCGTATATTTCGGCTAGTCGTCGTTATATAAATAAAACGTAAAATCCCCCAAAAACGCCGCCCAAAAACCAGTATTTTTGTAATCACGCGCCGTCAGTGCAGAAGCCATGTTGTCAATAGTGATGTGTCAATATCCCTTGTTAGGTGTTGTTAGGTGATTAAGGACAGGCTTTTCTTTTAATTTTAATTGATCGCTTTAATTCAAAGGTAACTGCCACATAAAACAATATTGAGTAAATATACGCGTTAAAAACATTAATTTGATTGAAAATATTTTGTTCTCTAAGTATAACAGTTATTATTGGATTAGAAATCATTGAAAGAATATCGTATATGTAATTGTTTAATGTTCAAAATGAGTATTCCTAATCAGCCTCGACATTTTGCTTTTCCTAAGCGTAAATTCGGTAAGAAAAAGCCAGAACAGCGTTCATTCCAATCTAGTTGGTTTGATTCGTTCACATGGCTCCACAACGATGAGGTATGTATATTAGTATTAAATTTTAATTTGCGATCGTTCTTACCTTTTATGAACCTAACGTCGATCTAAATACAAACGAAATTTAGAGAAAAAAAACACAACATACAAATAATACTCGTATTGTTGCCTAATATATATTTTTTTTTTAATTATTATCATTAATATTTAACACAAAATTTATTACAATGTTATTCTTTTCAGAGCCGGAACCTTGCGTTCTGCCATCTCTGCATGGCGGCCAAGAAGACGGGCAAGATAAAAATAGAATTATGCCATAATTTTTGTTTATTTAACTTAATTAAATAATATCTATTCATCCTGGTTCAGTATTTTAATAGTGCTCGAAATGTGGGTATATTCTTTACTAATCATGTCATATTGTATTGGTTGTTGTGTATTTTCATGTGGTTATTTATAACAGTCTTCCCATTTCAGGTGTTAAATATGTCCATCAGTAATAAAATATTAGTTTTGTAAATGTTATGTTAATGTTATTATTTCGCATATCACTTGTTAAACTCCGTCATTAAATTACATAAACATTTACTTTATTTTATGTTTTAATTAGCACGAGTTTTTGCAAAGAAACAAATAACTATTGAGATTTCTGGATCGTCGTCGGCGGCATTGGACAAATTGATTTCATGACAAACTGAAAGTGAGACAAAAATCGAGCATTCATATCAACATAAAAGTTCCCCCAAAACGCACCATATTAATTGTAATTGTAAAAGATTTCGGAACCACGGGAGAGGACAACCCTCTCAAAAGAACCCCTTTATGTTCCCAGTACAGAAACTGGACCGACGCCCAAATGTTTGGAGGTTATCTACGCCCCTGAACTTGAATACTTTTATCTAAAACTGTATTTTATTTTGTATCCTTATGTGTCGCATGCCACTACTGTTCACCTGTTTGTGAATGAATATCGATGGAAACCGAAACCTCAGGTGTCACTTCACACGTCGTTGGCATGTGTTCAACTCACCTTTGCCATGAACACGTGCAGTTGGCACAATATGTGTAACCGGAAACTGTTCACTAAGGTGTCAGCCTGGCAGGGTTACATTATACTTTTAGCTGCACTTTATGGGACCACCCTTGAAGATTTCATATGATAATGTGCCACAAACTGTCTTCTTTGGTTTAATCCATATACTAGAGAGGATTGAAATCAGTATAGCGATTTTTCGTTCAGAGTTGCAAACGGTTATTTATATTTGATATGTGTCGCGCTCTGATAAAACCGGGCGTACTGACTGTACGTACAGTGTCGTCCCAGATTAGCCTGTGCAGTCCGCACTGGCTAAAAAGGGACGAGCCATTCCGCAAAGTCTGGAATTTAGTTAAGAAGAGAGTTTGAACGAAAAAATCAATATAAATGGGAAGTGTTGTCCCTGATTAGCCTTAATCTGGGACGACACTTAATGCACACGCACTAAACCCGATGTCCCGGAGCGTAGCTCATATCTATCATCTGTAAGTCTTCCCACGAGTATTGAAATCTTAAAAGGTAAAGCTATTTTCAATTAAGAAAAAATATTTCAAGAATGTTTTTGTAGCAAAATAACATCAAGATGTAATTGGCAATAAAAACTAATAAATCACACACACGTTTTCTAGATTTATTTACAATTGATTTATATAATTTAGTACAAATTTCATTTTAGAAGGAATGTTGGTTGTTTCACACAACTAATAAATAATAAAATATATCATTTAGTTCCGCTATATATGATTACAAACGGACATATTGAAATTATTGCGCGTTTTACAATATACAAAACTTTTTCATAATTGTAACATCTGGAGGTATCGCATAGTTAAAAGATACGAAATCTCTTTCTTCATGAGCAACACCATTAACGCTCTTATTCGCATTACACGGTTCTTTTTTTAACGCATTTGTGTGAACAGTCAACAAAGCAATTGCATTACGCACCACATAATTACGAGGTTTTTTATTTAACGAAATTGAGTGAACAGTTGACATTGCTTTACGCACCACATAATAACTTAAATATCAGTATGTATGTGGCCATGTTTGGACGATTTCCGCCTTGCGTCAGCATGATGAGTTTACAACCACTGTAAGGTTGCACAATTGTCATGGCCGACTCCGAGTTTTGTAATCAACCGTTAAAAAACAAGGACAACTAGACACTTCTAAACATAGTTTTGTCCTTTCCCCGCGTATAATGCGTGAAACTGAAGACTGTTTTCCACGCGACCAGTGTCAAACCCATTTAACCGGGCGATATAATATTGTGCATAACAAGCATTTCGTTGTTGAAGATGATACTATATTTAGCGGTAACGCCTGTTAAATTGATTCAATCGCCATTTAAACAGCTATGCGATCTGAAACTTAAAACATAGAGCATTGCAACGTTTTGTATTCTGGTAACAACTGTTCTATGGGAAAGCGAGACGCCAACACAAGGTTCTATTGAAGTCATGGGTCCGGACAATGCACAAATAATGTAAGTGCTCTTAGTGGTTGAAAACTAAAAGCCTACATGAAAGGCATTCGACACCGTTAATGTGGGTACGCTGTCTTCTTTGAAGATTTAGAATATGGTTTCCCACATACATGAATACTGAAGACATTCTTTTCATTTTTCACGTGTGAGCCTTTGAGCTCCATAACACCGGTTTAAACCTTAACGTACATATATACGAGTTGACAATTTAATAAGTTTCAAGTTGACCAACATGTTCGAGTTGACCAGGGTACGAGATAATCAGTTACCGAACAAACCATCCTATTTATTCTTTAAAGCGTAAAATAAACACCTTTAACTCGAAAAATTATCTAAAAGGGACATTTTCGCGTTTTGGTAAATTTACAGAATTGAAAACAAAATGTTTCAGATTTTCAAATGTTCGTTGTTGATATGATATTTGCGAGGAAACAGTCATACGAAACATTATCGATTATCATCTTTTGACGATGTTGTTATCGTTATATTTTGTGACGTTACGAGGATTGCTTATACAAAGTATAAAACACAAATAGTACATGAGCAGGGATTTCCGCTGGGTTTAATCGCTAGCCGTTGGGTAAGTGGTTCGAGCCCAGTTGCGGGGTTTCTTCTTTCTTTAATTTTGTTCTTGTTTTTTACTTGAGCTTTTTAGTGTCAATGTTTACATTTATCAATTTAAAGCATTGAATGGCAGTCTTAAAAACATGCCAAAATCTGTGAAAAGGTGCCTTTAATGCCGATGACTAATTTATAAGAATGCATATCAATACTCATTAACTAACTTAATACGATATTCATCATTTAATTATCGCTGTCATGTTACTATCTGTGATCAAAGCGCTAAGATTTTATTACAAACCCATACATTATGCGGTATCCATCACCATCTTAATACCGGCGTCAAATGAACAAGATAACCAGTGGATTCACTAATTGCTTCATCAGTTCTATTTATTCCACGGTCTACATCTGAGGGGGGTCGAAATCTCCCTAATATCAAATCAATTAAATCGTAGATAAAAATCATAGCCACGAGTTTGATGGAAGCCAAACCATCTACGTCTCAGTACGGCCGGGTGTAATGAAACGGGGGAGGAGAAATGATCGTCAATTTAATAATGGCTCCACCTTGATCTTCGATGCCTTCGATGGCTTTTATCGCTGCTTCAGTATCGGAGACAGGTTTTGATTGTAATAAATCACATGTGCTTTCAATAAAAGACCATTGATTAGTGATTGATTTTTTTATATTCAATAAACGGTAGTTAAAAGTTCTTTATTGAAATCTAAGGTTGCAAGGTCACCTCCATATCCGAGTGATATTAAATTCGGTATGCATTGTCTACATAGAGAATGCGTTGATATCATTGTTGCGGCTCAAGTGTAGGTGATATACGGATACAAAAATGAACATTTCTCGGGAAAACGGTGTTTAATGCTTGTGCTTAAAGTGTCGTGCCATATTAGACTTGGAAGTCCTCAAAGGCTTATCAGCGACCACACTTTTCGGAAAGTGTCGTTCCTGATGAGCCTGTGCGGACTGCACAGGCTTATCTGTGACGATAGTTTACACACACGCATTAAGTCTCGCTTTCCCAAAGCGAGGCTCAAATTTTAAAGAAATTAATAATAATATATCTTTGTAAACATTGGATCTCGTTTACGTACTAGATCAAGCAACAGCTGCCTTGGATATCTTCAATAAAACATCAAAACATGTCACTCTTCACTGCAATGTTGACAATGAAATAACGTTGATTTCTTGCAATCAACTTTCAAAAACTAGTTATTGCCATGATTCGCTTGTTCATATTATAAAAGCGTCACTGCGTGTTGATGATCTTTGATGCATGCGCCAGTTTAATATGTTTGACTATGAACTTGACAACAAAAACTTCTGTAATTGCTCGACGGGAAAATGTGTGCAGATTTACTGTCTGTTATAATGATGTATTTACTAGTTTCGAAATATTTAATGACTATTTAATCAAAGGTAACGAATCGAGACATACGTGTGTTTGTACCGGTAGATCATATTAGTCATAGCTGAGGTAATTGGCCTATGAAAGAATTCCGTAAAAATAAAACAATAAATAAAGCAAAATCATTTAGACATACAACATTTATCTTAATAAGAATCGATGTGCATCTATTGCAACATATTTGATATCAGTACACGTGTCGAAGTCTTGATTTTAAATGTCAACTATAACTCAAAGAATAACTAACTATCTAAAAGCTTGGCAGAATAACCAGCGGGTTTGGCCGAATGACCAGCGAGCTTGGCCGAATGACCAGCGAGCTTGGCCGAATGACCAGCGAGCTTGGCCGAATGAACAGCTAGCTTGATCGAATGACCAACGAGCTTGGCCCAATGACCATCGTGCTTGGCCTATTGATCAGCGTGCTTGACCGAATGAACAGCTAGCTTGATCGAATGACCAGCGAGCTTGGCCGAACGACCAGTGAGCTTCGCCGAATGGCCAGCGAGCTTGGGTTAATGACCAGCTAGCTTGGCCGAATGACCAGCGAGCTTGGCCGTATGACCAGAGTACTTTGCCGAATGACCATCTAGCTTGGCCGAATGACCAGCGAGCTTGACCGAATGGCCAGCGAGCTTGGGCGAATGGCCAGCGAGCTTGGCCGAATGACCAGCTAGCTTGGCCGAATGACCACTGAGCTTGGCCGAATGACCAGTAAGCTTGGCCGAATGACCAGCGAGCTTGGCCGTTTTACCAGTGAGCTTGGCCGAATGACAAGCGAGCTTGAACGTATTACCATTGAGCTTGGTCGAATGTCCAGTGAGCTTGGCCGTGTTACCAGCGAGCTTTTGTCCGGTTAGCGAAGTTGTTGCTACACGCGCTAAATCCCCGTTCCCGGAAGAATGTGAATTTAGTGGGCGGTCACCATACCGGGTTATGCGGATGCCCCCACAACACAAGACCTTTATAAAATTACAAATATCTTACAGTAACAAACAAATAACTGGAAATTGCAGCTTTACTACAAAACTCATCCCTACTTTTGCGAGTCAAATACATGTAGTTGGTAATACCCCCGATACACCAACTCCGTTCGCAGTACGTTCTGAAAAATGTGACTAAACGGACTCGAACTGTGTGAGAATAGAGTGATCGTAGTAGCAACGTGTTACGAACTGTCTTCGAACTTTGTGGACGGCCAGGAACGGGGTTGAACGGGAGAGGTGTTTCAGAACTTTGAGCCTACTCAAAGTTGTCTTCCGATCATCCCGTTCTACAATTAAACGTAGTAACAACGTACTGGAAACGGAATGGGCGTACTAAGAACGGATAGGTCGTNTTTGTTGTAAGATTAAGTCTTTGATGTTTATTTTCCGACAATGTAATATTCAAAAGCGCCAACTGTCGGTGTAGAGTGTCCAAGACCCTATAATTTAATAATATACTAACCGCATGTAATTTAAACTATGTTTGTTTATGATGTCTAGACGATTGATATATACACGCTCACTTGTTTACATTTAAGTTCATACAGAAACAAATGAATCTTAATCAAACATTACATCTTTATCCCATATTCTTCATTTTTTAATGTTTGTCATATTAATATAAAAGCTTTGGAATAGTTGTATTTTTGTTCAAACAAGCATTTCAAAATGATCTTGTCAAAAAATGATAATGTGATAAATATTGTTAAAATAACCCATAAACAACGCAATAATAGTGACAAATATCAGCGGAGCATGAAAATGTAATTGAGTTTGCATTATTTGTTCAGTTAATTTTGTAATCGATAAAAAAAGCAGTATGATTATTGTTTTCCGTGTCAGTATATAATGTTTTATTGTTATGATCTTTGGCAATTTATACCTTATTTTATTCATACTCATCATAACTCCAAACTGTTGTTTAGTTACCGATACACAATTTAATCGATATAAATCCTCAATTTTTGTCTATTAAAATATTGATCATCGTTTGAAAAAAAGTAAACTTACTTTTACCAGTTGGAGATATTGGTTTGGCGGAAGTTGTGACCGTATATGGGCTAGTTGTAGTTAGTCGCAGGGTTAAGGGTGGTGATTGTGTTGTTGGTTGAGTTGTTATTGATTGAGTGGTTGGTGCTTGTGTTGTTGATGTTTAAGTGATTGGCGGTTGTGTTGTTGGTGGTTGATTCGTTGGTTGTTGAGAGGTTGTTGGTTGTGTTGTTGGTGGTTGAGTGTTTGTTTGTTTAGTGGTTGGTTGTTGAGTTTGTGGCGGTTGTGTTGTTAGTGGTTGAGTGTTTGATGGTTGAGTTGGTGTCGGTTGTGTTGTTTGTGGTTGCACATTTGGTGGTTGTGTTGTTGATGGTCGAGTAGTTGTTGGTTGGATTGTTGGTGGTTGAGTGTTTGTTTGTTTAGTGGTCGGTTGTTGAGTTGGTGGCGGTTGTGTTGTTAGTGGTTGAGTGTTTGGTGGTTGAGTTGGTGTCGGTTGTGTTGTTTGTGGTTGCGTATTTGGTGGTTGTGTTGTTGATGGTTGAGTAGTTGTTGGTTGGGTGGTTGGTGCTTGAGAAGTTGAGGCTTGTTTTGTTGGTTGTTAATGGTAGACTGAGTAGTTGCTGGTAGTGTTGTGGTTGTTTCTGTAGACAGATTGGATGACGGGGACTGAGTTGCGGGTCGGTTGGTTGACGGCGATTGCGAAACTGGCTGCTGGGTTGCATAATTATTCTGTGTTGCGGCCGGTTGCGTGACTGGTGTGGCCGTTAAGAGTTTGATAGTGGTAGGTGATTGTTGTGCTTGTAGTTGAGGAGTTGGCTGTTCATTACTCGGTCTATTTGGGTGCTTCCCGTGGGACGTATGTTCAGACTTCACACCGGAAGATGATCCTCCTCCATTTAATTGATTATGCCCGATGTGGATCTTAACATCGATGTCTACAGACTGTGGGTCATGGCATTTGCAACCTTTACCGTCATGTGAGTGACCCCCCTCATCGGAGCTGTCAGAACTGCAACTTTCGCCTGAGTAACCATGCGACGACCCATCCTCTGACGGTTGTTTATGTGGGAGCTGTGTTGCCGGCGAATTTGGCGGGCTTGTTGGCAATGGATAGGTGGGTTTGTTGCCGGTGGGTTTGTAAGCGGTGGTTTGGTTGGCGGTGGATTTGTTGCTGAAGGGTTCGTTGTCGATGGTTTGCTTGCAGTTGGGTTTGTTGGGTATGCTGTAAACGGTTTAGATCGTGTGGTTCCACCTTGTTTAGGACTTGTGGTTCCACCTGGTTTGGGTCTTGTTGTACCACCTGGTTTTGGTATTGCCCTTGGCTTCCTACTAACACCTGAATAATTCAAAATACAAAATACTAAAAGCGCATTATACTGAAAGATGCTCTCGCATCGAGTCAAACAGTTATGTACGTGATTGTATCACATTTTTTTTTTTTATTTTATGATAACACAATAGCACCATAGCCCATTAGTCATATGTTCGATCCCCTGTTAAACCTTTGTTATACCAACTCGACTTTCACATTATATTGAGGTAAAGCGTACTCTGTGCTTTACAACGGGGACTAAAAGACACGAACAGTAAGCGAATACTTTCTATAACGGGGCGTATTTATCACTAACCCAGCTTACAAATCTTCTGGGAGCGATTGCCACATAGAAATGATAATGCCGGTGCCCTCGATAAAAATGTAACTCAAAATTACCGGTATCGCTATGGTCCTCCGACTTCTCGAATGGCGACCGGAAGTTGGCGGGCAGGTCGGTGTTGCACTCGTTGCCGCTGCAGCAGAAGGAGCATTTTCCCTCGAAGCCGTAGGAGGCCGGGTCCACCCAGTAACACTCGTCGGCGTTGTTTTCCTCCGAGTGCGCGCAAATCTGACACGTAAATGTGTAGATGTATATTCGGATAAAACACCAAAAATGAGACATGGGTCAAAATGTACACACATGGATCAATAACAACAATAAAACATATTCACACATTTACTAATACCACTTTTGGTTTATATTAATGAGCATGATCTGTTAAGCTGAAGTGTATTACAATAAATTCACTGCCAGATATTTCGTACTTAATACATTGTGCTTCTTAAGCCATTGCGGTACTTAAGTCATTGTGTTAATAAAACTAATTTACTACTTAAGCAATCTTGCTACATAAGCAAGTGAATTACTTAAGCCATTGTTCTACTTAAGCAATTGGACTACTTAAGCCATTGCGCTACTTAAGCAATTGTGATACTTAAGCAATTGTGATACTTAACCATTGTGCTTCTTAAGTCATTGTGCTACTTAATCAATTGTGTTACTTCAGCCAATTTGCTTCTCAATCCATTGTGTTACTTCAGCAAATTTGCTTCTCAATCCATTGTGTTACTTTAGCGATTGGGCTACTTAATCCATTGTGCTATTTAAGTCATTGTGCTACTTAATCCATTGTGCTACTTTATCCATTGTGCTACTTAAGCAATTGAGCTACTTAATCCATTGTGCTACTTAAGCAATTGTGCTTCTAAATATATTGTGATACTTAAGCCATTGTGCTACTTGAGCCATTGTGCTACTTAAGCCATTATGCTACTTAAGATATTGTGCTACTTAAGATATTGTGCTACTTAAGTCATTGTGTTACTTAAGCTATTGTGCTACTTAAGATATTGTTCTACTTAAGCTATTGTGCTTCTTAATCTATTGTGCTTCTTAAGATATTGTGCTACTTAATCCATTGTGCTACTTTAGTCATTGTGGTACTTAATCCATTGTGCTACTTAAGCCATTATGCCACTTAATCCATTGTGCTACTTAAGTAATTGTGCTACTAAATCTATTGTTATACTTAAGCCATTGTGCTACTTGAGCCATTGTGCTACTTAAGCTATTGTGCTTCTAAAGCCATTGTGCTACGTAAGCTATTGTGCTACTTAATCGATTGTGCCACTTAAGATATTGTGCTACTTATGCCATTGTGCTACTTAATCTATTGTGCTACTTAAGCTATTGTGTTACTTAAGCTATTGTGCTTCTTCAGATATTGTGCTACTAAAGCCATTGTGCTACTTAAGCCATTGTGCTTCTTAAGATATTGTGCTACTTAAGCCGTTGTGCTACTTAATCTATTATGCTACTTAAGCTATTGTGCTACTTAAGCTATTTTGCTTCTTAAGCCATTGTGCTACTTAAGCCATTGTGCTACTTAAGCTATTGTGCGACTTAAGCTATTGTGCATCTTAAGATATTGTGCTACTTAAGCCATTGTGCTACTTAAGCCATTGTGCTACTTAATCAATTGTGTTACTTTAGCAATTGAACTATTAAAGCCATTGTGCTACTTAAGCTATTGAACTACTTACAATATATTCAACACATGTTCATGTACCAATTTTGTGTTCATTTGTCGTATGAATAGATATCTTTGCGGGAAATTAAAATGGAATATACTGTGCCTCTCAAAAAAAGCATTTTATATCGTGCTAAAGCTATGTTACCAGACCACATCTAGCATTGAAATATTGGCTATTGCTATAAGGAACACTGATTGTTTATGTGGTAACTGTATTTTACGTAATATTTCACAAAATATTCTTTGATTTTGAGCGTTATAGAGGCTTTAAGTAATTTGACTACCTAAGTCATTGTCCTATTTCAGTTATTGTGCTACGTATACCTTTGTGCTATTTAAGTTATTGTGCTATTAAAGCAATTTTGTTACTTGGGCCATTGTAATACTTTAGCCAATTTGTTATTAATTTCATTGTGCTACTTAATCCATTGTGTTACTAAAGCCATTTTTCTACTTAAGCCATTATGCTACTTAATCCAGTGTTCTTCTTAAGCAATTTGGATATGTAGATCATTGTGATACTGAAGACAGAGTGATACTATATTAAAAGTGATACTACAGCCATTGTGATACTCAAGCAATTGTGATACTTAAAACATTGCGGCAATGGTTCTTATTGTATAAAAATGCATTACATAAAAAAAATGTGTGATCGTGTATACAACTGTATACATATTTAAATCTAGTTTGACTTACGGTGCGTATTGCGCATGCGCGAGTTAACCACACGTCATCTTCCATATAAGATATCTGTGAGATGCACACATCCTGAAATGGCATGCAAAAGTAATTTCCACTTGTTAAATTTAGCACTGATAGTGTTGTTACTTGTTTTGCTTGAAATTTCATGGTATTAAGCATATAGCCCCAAAACCTTATTTATACCAACGACAGCATCTAACAGCTTAAAACGCATTCCTTTATACATCCTTTAAATTAAAACATCTCAACAGCATCGACTTACACAAGAAGTGACTAACAAAATAACAAAACTTCTAAATACAAAAAGCAATGCACTTTTCCATTCACACGCATTTTAAATATTGTTTAAAAGGTACGCTCTGCCTATTTCAGAAATATATAAACGCTAGGGTCATATGTGCAATTGTTACATATACTTATATTATGCATCATATGCAAACATTTTCTTTAAAATCTTTTTTTGAACAGTATACATGTTTATTTCAATTCAAATCTCAGCTGTTAATGTTTTCTCGTTAGTTGTTGAAGGCGTGTATTTGTATAAATAAATACACGTGCTTAAAAATCGTCGTTTTATTTTCAAATGAAAAAGTTTGCCATACATGTATGTGCAATTTCAACATACACTTCGTGTATAATATATCTAAAAGTAAATAACAATGATATATTAATGGTTAATAATCAAAAGAAAACTTTTCAATACATGACGTATTATATTAAAGTTTAATTATTAAAATGCATTATTTATTACGTAATAAACAAGAGCAGTTAAAAATACACTATAAAACTGATTGATTATGTAACAAATAGAACCTGAGTTGGACTGCACGTTTGTGTGTTGTTACACGCCTCCCCGAGCACGATAGTGTTGCACGTGAAACATGCATGGCTCTCGTCAATTGGCGCAGGACTGGCGACGCCACCTGCTGATTACGTCATAACAAAATGGAAAAAACAAATAGTTTCATTCAAGTGCTTAATTAAATATACAAAGCGGTCGCCGTGGTGTATTGGGTATGGTGTCCGCTAGCGACCGGGGATCACGGGTTCGATTCCGAATATGGGGACATTATTTATATCTACCCCCAAAGATACCAAGAACTGGTTCTACCTAAGAAACGCACGCAAGAGTTTTTCAATAATCCATAGGCTTTCGATGCGATCGAGTTTAAATAAATAAGTTAAAATCAAATTAAAATATACACAATTATGCAACAAGAATACCCACTCGAACACTATACGAAAGCTATCCAACACTGTTTGTGTTATGCAAACAGGTGGATTTACATGTAATTACACCTTACCCCACGCGCAGTGCGAAATTCAATTTCTACTTTAATTATGGATCATTACCAAAATGACACAAAGTCAAAGATAAATATATATTAAGAGAGAGAATATGATACACACTCCTTGGTAGCAAAGCATAAGCTTACCTGCAAAGATGAACAATCCGATTAAAATTATTGACGGATTCATATTCCTTTCCACAACCTCCAATCCCGTGTGTTTTGTAATCATGAAAACGCTTCTCAAATTTTCGAACTGCAATCAGAATCCCATTCTTCTTCTTTGGGTTTATAAGTTTTGACAAGGCTTACAATTTGAAATGGATTTGTTTACAAAACATACTTAACATCAATCATACGGCCTAGTTGCAGCGTCCTTAAACAAACATTGTAACCTCCACGACCTTAAAATGCAGTCCATTTTAAGGCGTGATAAGGGTCAAACAGCGAACAGGGATTATCTGTGAAGATAAGGAAAGATATCGTTAAAGGCATGTTCATTGGAATGCAGCTTCACTCACCGAGTGTTAATAAAAGATATGTTGGAGATGCCAGGGTTGATTAAAAGAAATGGGATTATTTTATTCATAGTCTTAAAACCCTTTTACTTAAGTGGCACGATGTCTTAAAAACTATAATTGACATGTTTGCATGCGTTTGCTGGTTATATACTTGTGCAATGAAATTCCCATTTCCACTGACAGTGCTGGTATACCACCACTGCTACAGTCATAAACTAAAAATGTAGGAGACAGGCCGATATTAAAGGCTATTGGGGCTGGGTTGTATTCTAACTTTAATTATGAAAAAAGTTGGTATACACATAAAAAGTTTTTATATTTCCCCATAACATCACTTGGATCTGCTGGATGGTTATTTGAATCACTCACTTTAGACATAATTATGAACAGTGTCGACCATAATTGAAAAAGTGACTTCACCGGTTTCATCGTTTGCAACAAATATTGCAGTGGTACATTGTTTCTCCTGAACTTTTAATTAATGAAACCTATAAACATTTTAGTAAATGAGGGTTGATCGGTTTATCTCCACGTTAAGAGTCCCAACGCGTAAATCGTGGTATAAGATAATTTGACACGTTATAATATTAAACTGTTGTTTCGAGAGCTTGAAGTATACGGTTGTTCGCTGTGGTAACTAGGTAGTTCTTAAATGCAACTAAGATTAGGCGATGATCTTATATATGTAACACACGTTTAATTGAGTTAGATATCTATAAACGAAGTTTACCCTCTAGTGACTGTCATAAAAATGTTTCCTTTTAGCAGAAAATCTATGACTTCGGGCTTAAGGGCATATAGTTCAAGACAGATTGTCAACATGTGTTGCTTTGTGCGTGATAGAAGTGGCTTGTAATAGAAAAACTAACATGTACACCTTACTTTGTTGCAACAGGGGCAAAGATACGTGTGTCGAGGTATACACGCATACAATATTGTAAGAAATCACCTTCTGGATTTTCAAATGGTCTTTCTTGTGTAATCTTCAACCAATTATTTTATTCAAAACACATCAGCCAGAGTGCGCAGACGTTTGCCACTACAAGTATTTGTCTAGATAGGCAACCTTTGCAATCTGCTTGCCAGATAATACTTGCTGGACTTTATGAAAGTTCCCAGAAATTGTAATGCACTAGTTTTATATGACCAGATATTTTCAACACAACCTTGACAATGACGGACATCGTCACAATGATCTTTGAAAGAACGAAGAGAGAAAATGTAGATTTATGTTGTCGAATCTTTGCTTTACTTGTATTATTATGTCTGATCATATATAACCGAGTTTTTGTGTCTGTTTGTGAAACAAAATCCATCATGTTTCAATAATTGGCCGTCATTTTTCGAAGCGATTTAATTTGCCAATGATCTTGGACTTAACTTGCACAGCGTTTAATGGCTAAATAAGCTTATATACAACCAATAAAATACACCGATAAGGTCATGAGTAAAGGTTGCTCATGAATAATATTGCATTAGCAACAAATATTATTTCAGTTGCCGGTAGAACATTTTCATTTTGCATCAGGGACAAATATTATTTAAGTTAACGATTTGTTTGTCTCGCTATATAATTAGATGCTAACCGATTGATAAATGGCCTTCCTAAGACCAAAAACACAATTTACACGATTATTCATGCTCTGCGATAATGAGTAAAATAGATTGTTTTCGAANACCATCATTGGACGGTGTGTCGCGCGAAAGAATTATGTCAATATCTCCAAGGTCAAGGTCACACTTTGAGTTCAAAGGTCAAAAATGGCCATTAAATAGCTTGTCCGGGCCATAACTATGTAATTGATTGTCAGATTTTAAAATCATTTGGCACATTTGTTCACCATCATTGGACGGTGTGTCGGGCGAAAGAATTACGTCGATATCTCCAAGGTTAAGGTCACACTTTGAGTTCAAAGGTCAAAAATGGCCATAAATGAGCTTGTCCGGGCCATAACTATGTCATTGATTGTCAGATTTTAAAATCATTTGACACATTTGTTCACCATCATTGTACGGTGTGTCGCGCCAAAGAATTACGTAGATATTTTCAAGGTCAAGGTCGCCACAACTAAAAATAGATTGATTTTGAAACAAGCCCTTTATCAGCCTTTTTTTGATATTGAAAACCTGGTTTTGTGACAATGTTGTCCCTTGTTGTGCATTGAAATCATAGTCGGATCCGGGAAGTTTTCCTTATACGGCTATAGAGAAAGCTTGTGAACATTCTTTAAGTCCCATTTTTATGCCCCACCATCCACATTAAAAAGTGCACAGGTCCGTCCATTTTTTGTCCGTACGACTCGAAGCTTGTGTACTGAACTCCTCTTGTTCCGTGGAGTTCGCTCAAACTTTTAATTGATAATAATGTGAAGATGATCGCAAAGAATGTAATTTTGACTTTCTTCAATTGTTGCAGAATCATTGCCCGTTATCAGTTTTCCACCATATAATATGATGAGTATAGTCCCATTAATTTTGTGTGCAGAATCTAAAACTGCTGGATGGATTTCGATCAAATTTTTACAGCTGATTTATCTTAACATGGATTCTGATAAAGATTTGAGGAATAGACCAATGCTACACATTTCGACTAGCTTGTTTTTTCTTACATTTTACTGGTTGTCCTAAAGATGATCAATGAAGTGTATTGTTTTTCAGTAATAACTTTGAACGATACATATTATGTAACGTTATTATTACATTGTGAAAAGGATTTCATTATTTAAAATGTTGAAGTTGTTCAAACGAATATTAAAAAACCTGTTACAAAATTACTGTCAGAAATATGGTATTATTATTTTCATATTAAATCTGCAAATCAGGATATCGCGTTAAGTAAAAGCTTAACAATCGTTAGATTAAACGTTTGTTTTGGTGAATATATTCGTTTCATTTCTTGTTTTGTTTTTATTCAAAGTGGTCATCCTAGAGATTTTGGTCATCACATTTGCAGGTAAGTCATTCTCAAACTGCTACGTAGCACAACTTTTTTTGGTTCATTGACTGGACTTATTGTATTAGTGTTCTAACGGTTTTAACAAATAAGTCTATAGGTTTACCCCCGGTCCGTCCGTCTGTACGTCTGAATCTGGATCTTGTGATAACTCAAAAAAGTACTTAAGCTAGGTTGACGAAACTAGGTATGTTGATAGAAGGCCATCTGGGGAATATGTATTTCATTTCATTGCTTGTCCGAAAAAGCTGTGGTTGCTATGTTAACAGTCATAGATGAAAACTCAAATCTGGATTCTGCTAAAACAAAAACGTATTTAAGCTAAGTTGATGACAACAGTTATGTGGATGGAGGGCAATACGGTGATTATGTACGTTATTTCCGGTATTTTGTTGCCAAATCAAAACTGTGTTTGCTACGGCTACATAAATAATTGAAGACTATCTTACTACATAAGAATCATTAAGTGCTATCTAGTTATTGAAGGATCCAGACATAAGTTTATGACTCTTATGGAATTCTTGTTCTTACTCCTACAATGTTTACCCGGTTGAGGACTTCTGATGTGCCTTTGACAAAGCTCTCGAGTTTTTCATTCTAGTAGTTGTTTGAAATTTCTACCGTGGCGATGCATTTTATGTCCACGATAGGACTGGTGCCATAAAACACGTAGCTGCTTTTTATGCCTTCATTGTTTTAAACGGTTCAGTTTGTATTGATATAATTAAAACACATATCGTAAAAGGCTCGCATTCTATTTCATTACTGAGCTTTCATTGTTATCTCTTAGTCTCATATCTGCTTCAAGCCATACATGATTTGTTTCAGCTTTATCTAAAAATACATTATTTTGGTGCATTAAGTGTTAATTGACACTTTTAACCAATTCTGACTTTAAGCACACAATATTACCGTGTATGATCTATGATATACACACAAGTCCGACTTAAATCAAGCAAGCTATTTTGTGCGTCTGTTGTCTGAAACAAATGTCCTGTTGTAGGAACACACGCTATTTCCTGTCTGAGTTGTGGAAAAGGCGCCGAGCATCTCTATGAGTGTGGAGAAGTAATGCAGTGCACGGAAAGACAGGTAAGACGAACTGTTCTCATGTTCTTAACGCGTTGCATCAGAAATACAGTAGTCTCGGTAGTTTTGTGACACGTTACGATCAGAATTAATGATCCAGAAATTATTTGTTAACGTTATGTACAACTGCATTACTTGTTGGCCAACATACTATTCAGTAAGTCTTAATATAATGAAATGAGGTACATTTAATATTATTATAATTGTATATTTATTACTTTTCCCTTGGCTCGATGAGTTATTGTGTCATTTAAATATGAACATAGTAAACTGTATGAGCTGGTTTAATCTTGGACTAGTGTATGCTCTCTCATGCACTGTCTTCGTCACGGATCAAATATGTCTCACGTGTGAAAGATTCGGTTTTAAATGACATGCGCAGGAAACGTATAAGTTTCATACCATTCATGTGGATTACGATGATACAGGCCAAAATTGCGACATGCAAATTACCAAAATTATTTCATGTTTGTAAAAAAAGGTTGATGTAAGCAGGCAATTCTTTTAGGACAGACATTCTTTAATCAACTAACAAAGGAATGACCTATTCATCAAAGAAATAACCCTTACAATTCTACGTCAAATTCCCGTCGACAAGTTAAATATCATCCACCACAATTATAAGATTTAACATTCTTTTAAGTCACTGACACTGTTCTCAATCCGCAAATTATTCAACAACAAGGGACAAAATTGACACAAAACCAGGTTTTCAGTTGAACAAAGTCCATTTATGGCCATTTTTGACCTTCAAACCAAAAAAAAATAAAAAAAAATAATAAAAAAATTGACCTTTGAACTCAAAGTGTGACCTTGACCTTGGAGATATCGACGTAATTATTTCGCGCGACACACCGTCCAATGATGGTGAACAAATGTGCCAAATGATTTTAAAATATGACAATAAATGACATAGTTATGGCCCGGACAAGCTCATTTATGGCCATTTTTGACCTTTGAACTCAAAGTGTGACCTTGACCTTGGAGATATCGACGTAATTATTTCGCGCGACACACCGTCCAATGATGGTGAACAAATGTGCCAAATGATTTTAAAATCTGACAATGAACGACATAGTTATGGCCCGGACAAGCTTGTTCCGCCCGCCCGCCAGCCAGCCAGCCAGCCCGCATTCGCCAATCTAATAACCAGTTTTTTCCTTCGGAAAACCTGGTTAAAAAACACTTCATTAAAAGCATCGTGTTATTCGAGATCATTCTACTTTATTAAAAAAAAAAAAACAATTCAATCGCACCGATTTCGTTTGCGCCATATATTCCGACACTTTTATCATCCATCTTAAACACACAAATACGTAATCCTTTAATGCAAATGCGTTTCAAAATGCCCTGGCACTCGCGTCCTTGAACTTAATGCATGGTGCAATCCACTGACGAAATGTCAGCAGGACAGTGCCTGCATTTTGGCGATTTATTGTTTTGCATTTATAAAAAAAAAGAAACTCTGTATTGGATTTATAACTTTATTTTTCTTATACGGAACATTGCTTTGAAATGTATTCATTCAATGCAAACCATTTGATCACTAGTTGTTCTTTTATTATTTTAGGCGTGTTACATTGACAGAGTGATGTCACAAGCTAGTGGAAGACCAAAATATATGGCTGGATGCAGGGACATGTCTGTTTGTATTGTTTTTGTTTTTTTATTTTGTGATTCCAGTTTGAAGGGCTGGTGTGATTTAAATGTGAGTTAACTTTATCTTTAAAAGACAATGTGTGTATGTATTATGCACTTGGATAGGCCTCGTAAAGAATTAAGGGTCAATTATTTTGTTTCTTGACAATATCCTTCGGAACCTATGATGTACTTTTGTTAATTAAACATTATTAATAAGCAATTTATTATTTGTATTAAATGCTCACGCTTATAAATACAGTAGCAATATTTGGTCCATAAACTGTTCACTATATATGGTTAAAATACATAATTAAGGGAACAGTTTAATGACCAATGTACACTTAAATCTATACTTTAACCATATATGCTCAACAACTTTGTACATACATGTTGTATACGTTTATGTCTTAGTTATGTTACAGAGACGGCTGTTATGCGAAGGAAACCAAGAACCTCATCGATATAAACACACGATCTGACATGGTCATCTGCTCAGAATGTTGCTTCAGCTTATTGTGTAATACACATGGATGTGGTGCAGTTTTTGAAGGTTATTTTGTCTGTTATTTGCATTTATATAATAGTATTAATGCAATTTAATATACCATTAACTTGAGAATATGCATTGATATCATCATCATCAATCCCTTGACCGGTTTGGTTGGGGGGAAACAAGTGACGACGATACATAAATCCTCCTCCAGTCGGGTCTTTTGTATGCTGCTGAGAGAAATTCATCCATGGGAAGGGATGTCCACTTTTTTACATTTACCATCCAGCTTTTCTTCTGACGGCCTCGACGTCGACCACCATCTAGCGTGCCCTGGAGAACAGTCTTGCACAGAGAGTCGTGCCTGGTGACGTGTCTAAACCAAGCCAGCTTTCGTCCTTTGACGGTCGCCAGTTTGGTCTCTTGTGGACCAACACGTGTTGCAGTCATGTTCCGGACGTTCTCGTTGTAGGAGATGCGGAGTAGTCTTCGGAGACATTTATGTTCAAATGCCTGTATCCTGCGTTATGTAACCGCGTGAAGCGTCCAGGTCTTGCAGCCGTAAAGTAGGATAAAGACTACGCGTGACTTTTAAAGAGCCTGTTCTTGGTGTAGAACCTGATGCAACTGCTTGTCCCCAACCTGCTCAGTCTGGCCGTCGCTGCGGCCGCCATGGCAATTCTTATGCGGACCGCAGAGATACTGGAACCATCCATGGACATGGTTGCGCCCAAGTACTTGAAGCTGGTCACTTCTTTTAGCTTCTCGCCGTTCATGGTCATGTCTGCACTGGTGTTGGTCGTGCTTTTCACCATGATCTTCGACTTCCCCGTGCTGAACCCCATCCCATATGCTCCTGTTTCATAGAGTCTGTGTGTGAGATCTTGAAGTTCACTGCTGGTTCCACTCATGAGGTCAATGTCAACAGCAAATCTCAAATAAGAGATAGGTCTTCACCGATGTAGAAAGACGTGTGGTGGTCATGGAGAGTCTCCTGCATTATCTCCTCAAGGAAAAGGTTAAATAGGACGGGAGAGAGCAGACATCCCTGACGGACGCTAAATGATGTCCTGAAGAAGTCCCCCTGCTGTCCGTTGAGAAGTACTGCGCTACTGGCGTTTCCGTAGAGTTCTTGAATGATTTTCACCGTTCATTCGTGAATGTTGAATACTTTCATAACATGCCATCATGCCACACGCGGTCAAAAGCTTTCTTAAAGTCAATGAAAATGTGGAAGAGCACACCTTTGTGTTGCAGGTGTTTCTCAAAGATATTTCTGCAGTTGAATATCTTTTCCACTGTGCTCCGCCCAGCTCTAAATCCAGCCCTCTCTTCGGCCAGCAATTCCTCGGCCTAACTTTTCAATCGATTAAGGATGATACGTAGCATGACTTTGCTGGGATGACTGATGAGGCTAATGGTGCGGTAATTCTCGCACAACTTGAGATTCCCCTTTTCGGTAGGGGTAAGACCAGTGACTGGGTCCACTCCTTGGGCCAATTATTCTCCTCACAGATCTTATGACATAGTGCCATCATTGCTGCAGTCGTTGCCTCAGCCACAGACAAGACGGTGCCCGCCAATTACCACACGCTGGGAAACACGACAGGTTGTCTTCTTTTATTCAATAAGAAATATTAATGACATAAAATACGGTACATTTCAAAATAGATTTCATAAGTGGTAAATGTTTTTTAGAAGAAATGCATTGTTGATGCCTGGAATGAGTATGTTTATCCAATAAAAATAGGGAAAGCGTTAGCGAAGTCGTCAACATATGCCATTTGATAGAAAACAGGATTTCAAAAACAAAAATAGACGCGTGGTGCCGAATATCAGAGTTTTTGTCTGGTATGTCCAAAAAGGGCTTGCTAAACTAAGATAGGCTTTCTTATTCTTGGTACTTTAATCTCATAATATAAGTATTTGTATATTAAATATTTAAATTTTAGATTCAAAATGTAAAAATCTCTAGACTGTAATACCTTCACGTTATATAATATTTGATTGCAAAGGAATTCTCCCTAATGCTATTTAGAGCCGATAAAATACACTTCAGCGTTTATTTGTTTCCTCTAAATGACACGTTCGATATACCACTCCAAGAAAACAATGAATATGTATTAATGTGTGTTTGTTTAACAATTGTGTTTCTATATGGCAGGAAAGTACATTTACATATAGACGACTGCTCCTAGGAGGTTCGGTGATCGGGCGTGGCTTATCAGTCCTAGATTCTCCCCGTTCGTCAAGTGCTTGACCTTCTGGTACAGCATGTACGGCGATACCGATACACTGTTTACGTATCACAGCACCAAGATGTTCCGGAGTCAAAAGAGTGGCAAATGACCGGCAACCAAGGACCCAACTGGAACAGGCCCATGTTACCTTGGATTCACGCAATGACTTCTATGTGAGTGATTGCATCGTTTTATGACACCGTTTTTAACTGTTAAATGCTAATTGAACATACTACATATCTTGTTTTTTCATAAGTGCATTACAATATTATGTTCTTTTCAGCTTTTTTGTGTGAGCTGTATTTGTGTCTTATTACTTTCTTTTCTTATCGAGCCCGAATAAAGTCAGTCGTAGTCAACTGCAGGATATTCGTACCATGGGCGGTTTTGAAGACTTGAATTGAATCGGTTTATATACAACTTCATACTCAGTTATGTATACTTGCAGATAAATTTTGAGGCAACTGTTGGGAATGGTTATCTAGGCGACATCGACATGTGCTGCAGTTTTAATTGTTGGTTGAAAAGTACAAGTTGGCGACAGAGCGAATTGTTGGGATACATGCATTGCTATGTCATTTTGAAGCAAATCAAATGATTTATGTTCTCAACGAGATGTGCATTCTGAGAAAAAAACGTTATTAATATCAGCTGTGTTTTCGTTATTGATTTAGAAAATTCTAGAACACATTGAATCATGGACTCTCCCGCGAATGTTAAATAAAATACTCAAAATACTTATTGCATAAAACCGTGTAAAAAGCATGTACTCGACATGGTTTAACTTGATTTTATTACCATCTTTTAAGCTTTAAATGGTTAAATATGCGGAAATGAACTTTATTTTTATGAGAAGAGAGCAAAATTATCTTAATTATATGAAGAAAACCCCATATGTGTTAATATAAATATTGAATCAAATACAATAAAATTAAAGATAAAAATGTTAACATTTCACAGTACAAGTCTGAAAAGTCTTGTATTGTTCTTTCTTCTGTGTAAACACAGTTGCATACTGAACGGCACCTTTCTCCCGACAATTACACGTATTAGAGTAAGCATTTATCCAGTCAATTCAATCAAATATATCACTTTAATAAATTCTTTATTTCTATGTTATTTGTTATTTACTTACTTTTTTATCCAAACATGACCTTGCAATTACCGCAAAGCTAAAACTGACACGCTAATACATTTAATCCTTAAATCCAATTTGTTTCCATTATAAAAAAATGCAAAGATTGCAAAACATTGAAGATGTATTAATAAGTTAGTCAATCGTAGGTACATTTGCATAACCTTTTAACTTATGTATAACTAGTTTAGTTAGAATACTGCAAGTGTTGGGTAAGAAGTAAATATCAAAATAGCCGAAGTCATATACACATCCTTGACGTTTATAATTTACATATTGGAATTCGTAAGAAATGTGTTCGCCTTATCTATATTATCATGTGATTAAAGAAATGTAAACCTTTATGCGAAAGTTTGTTTTTGGTTGTAGACTGTTCCAGTTAAGAACCCATTTATAAAATCGCTTATTAAAGTCCTCATACTATCAGCGTGTTTTAAGTGCACTTGAACCAAAGAACCACGTTTATCTCGTACCTATCGCTGACTATTTGTTAAAATGACTCTATGATCGTGGTAGGTCGATTCACACAGATAAGAGTTCTCCTTGTTTAAAGCATCGCTTGGCTTGTGTCTACCTTAAATGGCTATCATTTATTAAGTCTACATGCAAAACATCTTTTTCAAATTCCCATCTAAGGATGAGCTTGGACCATAACTTTAGTATTATCATGGGTAAGCACTTCGGCTATATATGTATGCCTCCGAAGGGAGGCATATAACAATCGCATCGCCCGTCCCTACGTCCGTCTTTCCTTCCGTCCTTCCATTTTTCCGTTTGTCTTATGAGGAGCTTTAACTCTCTTTGTATTGAAGGTTTTTCGGTGAAACTTTCAACTTTCAAGAGAACATTGAGAGGGAGTGCAGAGTGCAAGAACGTCAAATCTATTATCAGTATTTTTTTTAATTATTTTTTTGCCCTTGACCTATTATTTGTTGAGCAAGTTTCTCTTGAAATTCATACTTGGAGAGATTAATGTGAAATTTTATATAATTTATATTAATTATTTATCATAGTGAAGTCATATAAAGTTTAATCTTTAGTATAATCATTTAATTACACACTTGCCCTTTAGTAAATATAAAGAACAAGAATACGTTCAGCCGTACAGTGGCCCGAGGGCCATTATGCGGGTCGGACCGATTATAAACGTCCGGCCCAGCTCAGCCGTGTGTTATCGTTTATATAACATATCGGTCTATTTTGTTCCTTCACTTAAATTTATTACAGAACCAGCTTTCCGTACTTGATTTCATTCAATTGATAACGCAATTTGTGACGTAAATTCTGTGACGTAACACACCAGTTTAAGCTAGACTCTCTGGATTTTAAGGACCACCATTTGGACGTGGTGGTTAATTTACGGAATACCGTTAGGGCCATCGTGGTTACACATTAAAATCTAGAGGGCGACAATTTGATTATGCGATAGTACGATGGCGACAATGCGATAGTACGATGGCGACAATGCGATAGTCTTCGTACTGTCGTCATCGTATTATCGCATTGTCGCCATCGTACTATCGCACTTTCGCCATCGTATTGTCGCACTGTCGCATTGTCGTCATCGTACTGTCGCATTGTCGCCATCGTACTATCGCACTGTCCTTATCGTATTTTCGCACTGTCGTCATCGTATTTTCGCACTATCGCATTGTCGCATTGTCGCCATCGAACTATCGCGTTGTCGACTATTGCCTTCATGTACACAAACTAATCTTATTGCAGATACAAATTAGATGACTTTATAAAGATGTACTTTGAAAGAGGTTTCATTTACAATGAAATCAAATTCTTATTAAGTTATAGAATGGGTATTGAATCAAGGCATGCCGAACCGTAAAGAATTTTTAAAAGTGGCTCCATCTAGGAAAAAATACAATGTGCGCATGTGTACCGGAAGGCGATATACGACAATGCGACAGTACGATGCCGAAAATGCGACAGTGCGACAATACGATGGCGACAGTGCGATAGTACGATGGCGACAATGCTATAATACGATGAAGACAGAACGAACACGCGATAGTACGATTGCGACAATTCGATGATACGATGGCGACAGTACGATATGACTATCGCATGGTCGCCATCGTACTATCGCGTTGTCGTACTGTCGTCATCGTTTTATCGCATTGTCGCCATCGTACCATCGCACTGTCTCCATCTTATTGTCGCACTGTCGCATCATCGTCATCGTACTGTCGCATTGTCGCCATCGTACTATCGCATTGTCGCCATCGTACTATTGCATTGTCGACATCTTACTATCGCACTATCGCATTGTCGCCCTCTGGATTAAAATGTGTAACCACGATGGCACTAACGGTATTCCGTATTTATTTAACAATAAAATATGTTTTAAAGTATCGAACGAATCCAAAACGTATTTCGAATTGTTTGTCTGTCATGCATAATTGGAATTTTCAAAAGGAATAAAAAAAGATCGCTCCGACCTGTTTTTCGATTTCGTAAATTGTTGGTCGGAATGGATAGCCTGGAGTTGTTTAATACAATGTTTAGATGAATGGATTGAAGAACGGGAAAAGGATGTGCATTCGTTGTAAATGTATTGTTTTTAGCATTGGAATAACGTTGTCATTGAGGTAAGCGTGTCGGGTACTAAATGTTGTGTATTGATGACTTGTGTTAAATTTCAAAGAGTGGCATTTATCTAATCTAAAGTACGATTTCAGTTGCAATCGTAAGTCAAATTATAACACTTGTCTGCTACGTTTGATAAGCATTATTTTCAAACAAAATGTGTGGCTTATTTTTTTATGTATCACCGTTAGCCAAGACTGATTCAGTCAATGTGGACGCCATTTTGTTCAGTTGACGTCGCGCGATCAGATTCTCTTCAGATATAAAATCGGCCCGGCTAAGCGGGCCAACATAAATTATATTTGCCCGCCAGATAGGAATATCGGCCCGCTCTCGACGTCATTTTGCATTTTGTTACTATTTAAAGTAACGATATGTAATAGTTTACCGTAACCAACCCAACGCCAACTCGAGCGACTTGTGCCTTCCGCAGAAAAGCCATGGTTGGCAGCATTTTATAACAGCCGATATTTTTAATTTTAGTATATAAACAACTCTTCTTCAACTCTTCTTTTGACACAGTTTTTACTTACTGGCATATACAAGTCTTAACTCTACCGGCTCTTGCTCTTCTCACCAAAATTTTAGTAGTCTAGTTTTGGTTGATTCTACGATGAGTTAAAAATCTGCACGCGGCATACAATATCCATTTGCTCATCACCATCCCCCGATTCCATTTTAAAAAGTTGGTGTTAATAGGCCATTTCTTGTGGATAGGTATTCTTTTATTAACTAACAAAGGAACGACCTATTCATCAAAGAAATTATCCTTCACATTCTACGTCAATTTCCGTCGAAATGTAAAATAACATTTTACCACAATTGCAAGATTTAACATTCTTTTAAGTGGTTGACGCGTTTCTCAATCAGTCAAGTGTTAATCAAAAGCACTTATTTTTAAACATCGCGTAAGTAATCGAGTACATTCTACATTATTACAGAAATCTACAATGCTATCTCACCAGTTTCGTTCAAGCCATTGGTCCCTATATTCCAACACTTTTATTCACATTTTATTATTATTATTCATCATCATACACAAATACATCATATTTTGCTGCAACTTTGTTCCAAAATGCCCATACAATCGCGTCCTTGAACTTAATGAAGAAATCAAGTGATAACGTCAGCAGGCGAGAGCGTTTAGTCTGTCGATCAAAACGCTGTATTTATATTATTGGATTAATAACTTACGGCTATTATTCTTTTACGGTACATTGTTTTGACATATAACAATTAAATGCATGTATATTGGAATTTAAGAACAAATAAATGAGGATATTTATACATTTTATACATATATACAAGAGTTAAATTGTCTACAATTCTTAATCTCATTTGACCTTTAACTGGGAATGAAAGGCCAAACAATGAAGTTCGCTATTTACATGAATATGTAGACCGGAATGTTATCCAAAACCCAGAGTTTTCTGCTATATTATCATTAAGCTTTGGAATAAAAAGGTCAAACGTAAAGGCCCAAGGTCAAATTTGGTCATAACACAGCCTGCCGAAATATAATTTCATCATTAATCATGTAATTTTTAAATAACGTACACAAATGTCAACCATAAGAAAACGATGTGCCGCGTGTAACATCAGTGTGTCTTCCTTGAAGGCCAATGTCGTTTTATAAGTTCAAAGGTTAAATTTGGCCATACAACAGCTTTTCCTGACTTCAACTACACCATTAATCATGAAATTAAAAAGAAAAATACCACAAATGTTCTCCGTGTCATGTGTAATTGGAACATAGATAAGGAGGTGAAATAGTTAACAGATTCAATAATAGTTTCAGTGTTTTCATCCAGCGACGTAAGAGCTCGGCTTTCATGTCGATAATGTTTAGAGGTAAATGATTTATGTAGGTCCATATGTTTGCAGGCATTTATATACGGATAATGGCATTAAAATGCAATTTCATTGAAAATCTGTTGTCATCGATGGATGAATGTTTTCGTGTATTAAAATAATGGTGACATACAAAGGCAAAGAACGATAAATGGACATGATTTAAAGTCACCATGTGAAATTTTATTTACATGCATATGTAAGAAGGAACCGCTGCCAAATATGGGTTAACACATTTGTTATTAATTATTTATATATCTTTGTTATACACAATATTTATTATGCTCAGTAACCAGATTTCCTTACAACAAGGGTCCGACTCTTTCACTCAATAAAACATTTTATGCCGAGTCTTGGTGATTATTTTCCGACGAGTTTGTTTATGTTTTGGTAGATATTAAACGGCGATATTATGATAGATATTAACTCATTTATGCCTAGTGGACTCTCTCAACCTTCTAAATTGACTCAATTTAATTCCAAAATGAGGGATGTCCAGTATATTTATTTCTATATTTAGAATATTTCTTACAGAAATGCCTTTAAGCAAACAGCGCAGACCCTGATGAGATGCGTCTCAGCTGGGTCTACGCTGTTTGCCAAGGCCTTTTTCTAGACGCTAGGCATAAATGGGTTAAATTGTGTCTGAAATTCCTTGATAAAATAACATTGCATGCATTCTTTAAAGCAAGGTAAGCCATGGTATCCTCCTATCCTTAACTACATAACTACCATTGACTCATATGTTTTGTATCTTCACAAATGAAACATGTGTATACTAAGGAAGTCATACAATATTTAATTGTGAATCTCGTGTATTTGTATTCTAATTTTGATTAACATATTAAAAATGATAAAAACATGCATACACAATACTATTTAGCTGTTCTACATGATGGGGGAGTAGTGAGAAAATGTACTGCATTAAAATAAATTGGTATCTGTTTTAAGACATTTTAAATGGTTTGGACTACAGTGTCACAGTTTATTTCCAGGATCAATGGTGTTTTGGTTATTGAGGGTTCATCTTAATCATCTATTATTATTCTTTGTTTAACTCATCCTACATTTTGCTTGCGACTTTCGTCAATCTTATACAAAGCTTCAACTCCATATGTATATGTTCATATTGTCTAGTTTTCACAATTGCGTTTTTCTTCAAGGAGTGTTTGTATAAATTTCATAATACATTGCCTGTTTGCAAATCTTCCTACATTGTGCGTACCATTTCCGTTACAATTGTTAAGAATATATATCTGCAAGTGGTATAGTGCATAATGTCAAGGTTCCACGATTGAGTTTGTTTAGAAGTTTGTTTAAAATTACATATTTACAATTGTGTGCGCAACTAATGCAATCGCAAATTCGAGAGAAATGCAACCGTTGCGGGAGAAACTCGGTCAATGACACCTTCTGGTTTTTACTATTTTTTTTTTAGCCCTGGCAGTTCTGGTGTTTGTGGCTTGCTCAGTTTCAGGTTAGTGTACTTTTTAATCAAATCCGATGCTTTTATTTATTATAATACACAAACACTGATATATTATCTTTAAATACAACTATGCGTACTAACTGAATTGCACAACGTGTCTGTTTTGTGTTCAAGGTACACAGGCAATTGTATGTCTGAAAGGTTCTGGAGCGACACTCCATGATATGACAGGAGCAGTAACATGTCCAGAAGGACAGGTAAGGTTTTGTATTCTTCTGGTTGTGCTTCTTGTCTTCTGATTCATATAAATATTCTATAAAGTTTAATACGTCACAGATGTCTGCAGTTGTTTTAAAAGTTACACTTTTTGGATGGATGGACTTGTAAACCTTCCTTGAATGAGGTAGGTATTTGTGAATGATACCACAGTGAATTGTGGATTGTGGACCATTTGCAATAAGTGTACCACACGTTTAAAGAAAAGCGACAATACTAAACATGTTTTATATATTTTTTTTACACAATTGTAAAATCGATGAAATCTCTAAAAAATATTCTGATCGAAAAATGTGTGATGACTGATATTTATACCCAATTTACACACTTGAGAATTCAAAGATCATTTTGGCCGTAAAACAGCTTGTTCGTACTTTAAATTCGTCATTCATCATTCTATTTTAAGATAACTTACCACAAATTACAAACGTGAGGACACATCATTTCGTGTGTAATAACAATTTCCCTACCTCAAAGTTCAAGGTCACACTTAGAGATAAAACGTCGAATTTGACCATAAAACAGCTTGAACATGTGTGTCTCAACCGTTACTTTGCCAAATATAGATGGATTTTAAAAGAACTTGGCACAGACGCTATTCATCATAACACAATGTTCCGCAAGTTACTCTTATGTTTGCTTGTGTAAGCGGAGTTTTGATACACTAGTGGGATGTTGGGCCATCCATATTCAATGTACACATTTCTTATTCATTTAGGTCTAACCTATTGTTCTCTTACTTAGTTCGTACCTTCTATCAGGTCAAGTCTACAACAATTGGTCTCCGAATACTCGGGATGGCGCTTATACGGCGCCATCACGAGTCTCTAATTTTATATATTACAGACTTGCTTTGTCGAAACAACAATGCCGCCTGATGGTGGTAGATTAACATATACAGCTGGATGTAGAGACATGTCTGTACGTATCATTGTGTGTGTCAACAATTTATTCCTACACAAGTATTCAACATTTAATGGGTGTCTAAAATAGTATTTTCTTTTGTGGAATATGTTCATTAACGACATTGAATAGAAGCATTTGTTGTCAGATCATTTTCTACGAAGAAGCAAGCAATTTGTGATAGAAAATACATAAGGGCCAGAGAGGTCTGTTGTAAAACGTGCTTACTAAGCTCAGTAAAAATAGTACGCGAGCAAAGGTAAATGAGTAATTAAGGATATGTTTTAACATTAAAGTTATGCAACATAGAGGGTTGCTCTGCAAAAAAAGCCGAGAACATAACAGTTAACAAACGTGCAGACAAGCCGCTAGTGATCTGCTCTGAATGCTGTTACCGCTCAATGTGTAACATGCAGGGATGCGGTGGAACCTTTGGAGGTATTTAACAAAGCTTCTTAAAGCCCCATTAAAACTCAAATTCAACACATGTTTCGTAAAATATTTCATAAAATAAAGTTAACCTATAAATATCAGTGTTCCATATAGCAATTGCTAGATGTGGTCTTGTAACATATATTTAACGAGATAAAAAATGCTCATTTTTATTTTTTTGTGGCACAATATATTCCATTTTAATTTCCCTCAACGACATCTATTCATACGACACACGAACACTAAAACGTTTAATGAACATGTGTTGAATATATTGTCCCACAAAAACATAAAAAAAGCATTTTGTATCTTGTTTAATCTATGTTACCTGTGTGGCTGTCGGTGGTTGCAAAGTGAAATTGTTCAATCATGCAAGAGATCTTGGTGTTATGACCAACACTCTCAATTTTGACAGACACACTGGATTAGATCATTCGCATATACACTTTTGTAATGATCTTTTTACGGAAGTTCCTGCTTATCAAATCAAGAAACTACAGCGACTTCAAAACCATGCTGCATGAGTAGTCTTGAACGCTTCTTTTTGGAAAACCAATCACTGATCTTCTAAAACAGCTACACTGGCTTCCAGTTAAAGCCAGGGTGATGTTTAAAGTCTTAGTAGTTGTATTTCGTGTAATCCATGGTACAGCTCCAGTATACCTAAGGGAAATATTTTTTTCCTGCTCGACGACACGACAAATTAAGGTCACAAAATGAGACAACATTCTACATCAATAGACGAAGAACAAAATTGGCTGATAGAACTTTTGTCGTCGTCGGTCCAAAATGCTGGAACAATCTACCAGATTATCTAGCGTGCCTGTCGGACTCACATTAAGTCTGCATTTTTATGAACTAAACTAGTAAATGCTGATTGTTTTAAAGCTATTGTCTTATTGCTATAAAGGAACACTGATGTTTTATGGGTTAACTTTATTTTACGAAATATTTTACAAAATATTCGTTTATTTTTGGGGTTAATGGGGCTTTAAAGTGTTGGGATTATCTTATTATTAGTGGTGGCATAAATCCTCTATATAATGTCCAAAAACAACCCAGCTTTATAATGTATCATTGCAAATATCAACAGAAAACAAATAAAAAAAAAAGATGATGGGAAATCATTTTTATGGCATTCTATAAGTTTTGAAAGTCAGAGATTTCAAATAGGTATCTTAATTTTTGTAAGATAAATTGATAAACGCGGGGTAAAGTCGCAAATTTAATCTCCTGTTTTCAAACTCGTCTTTCCAAATTTTGATTATTTTTTCTAAATTTACTGGATGTGGCTATTTTGTATTAATAATGCAATTTATCGCGATGCTTCATAATACACTGTAATGCACATTATATACATATTGTGGCTTACACGCCTATTAGAATTAACAGTTTAATCAATTTATTATTGTTTTTAAATATTTTGTAACGTATTTAAATCTCGGTATGTTGTTTCTACAGGTCAAAATGATACAATACAATGTTACAATTGCAAAGGGATATTTGGAAATAGAACTTGTGCTGGGTTCACAACGTGTCAAAGGTCGACAGAGGTATTATTTTATTCACTTTGTATGACTAATACTTGGGTCATCCTTAAACAATTGTTTGCGATAACCCGACCCATTACACGCCAGGTGGGTTAGTAGATAGGTAACTTANATATATATATATATATAATTTTTTTAACACGAATATCTTTTGAATCTATGCTAAAACTAAATCAATTTTGAAACGCATACAACCAATCTAAATGAATAACGATTATATTGTTTATGCAACCTACGACCAACGCACGATAATTCTGCAAAGACGCAAACATTTGTGCTGCGTGTACAGCGTCACATTTCCGTTTCGCTTCTAATATGCATCATTCGCATGAATGCATGTGCATTCTTACCAGCTGTTTAACAAATAATTGGTGCTCATATGCACTATTTACATGAGGAAAATTTCTCGCCGTTATTTTAAATAGATGCAACAAGAAGATTCTATAATATACATGTATAAATAACGGTCTTTGAAATCGACCAATTATTGAGTCATTATTATGTTCCACAACTTAAAACAATATACAAAAATCAAACAAAGTTTAAAGTAGTGGATTGACTGGGACTTGAAGCACCTGAATATTTGAGAGTAATCATAAATATTGGGTTGAATATAGCGTCACTGCGCGGATGTAGTGCAAAGTAGGCATTATATCTGACAAAAATAATTATTTATGTGTGCACATAACATAACAATACAATCCATAGTCGCAATTATTAACAATTAAGANAACTCTATCACAATTTATCCCACTTATTGGTCAATATTAAATTATATTTAATTATAGATATAATAGTGCACTGGATTACCCGTAACGTTTTGACGAAAAATCGTACAAAACTTATTTCCAACGGGGTCCAAAGCTGTCACATGTAGATCCAAGTGACGCAACAGTATACCATAAATTCTTCATACATTTCTATGATGGAATAAAGTGACAACGGTCTAACAATGTCATATTATAGTATTAATAAAATAATTCTTGTTGTTAAATAAGAAAACACGTCGTATGCTGATGAAATTGACAGGATTGCACTAACACAGTTTAAAAATGTATAACAATATGGTTTACAGTTTTAAAATGTATTACAATATGGTTTACAGATCTTAATAAAACGATAAAAAAGATAATAATACAGATACTCTACTCTACTCAAATAGTACATATTAGTCGATTCTTAGATTTGTTTATACAATAATTGATCATCATTAAACCAAAGGAATGTTGATGTTGCGTGTGTGTCTATGTTGTTTTTTTCGTTTCATAAAACGTGTTTAGCAAATAAAGATTTTCCCGTAGATTTCATATCAGTAGGTAAAATGTACGAGATAATTTCATTCGACAGAAGTTATGTAAATAATAACATTTTGTGTATAAGATTGTGTTTGCGTTTTACTTGTTCCCGGCTACAAACTTCTTAATACGTAATGCTTTTTTACAAATGCGTAATGGAAGTAATACATTAAAAATATCATAAACATATATTGTTTAAATATAGTCATGAAATCTTTTAAACGAGTATATACGATCTAAGTAATAGTTTTACAAAACAGATAACAGTTGACCAATTAAAAACTGAATTAAAAGTTCACAAGCAGTGGAATCCAATCCATGAGAATATATTTGGTTTAATTTTGAAGTAAAAAATATAAGAAAAATAATCGAAAAATACGTGCACTGGATTTGTAACTTGGAATACATATGCCATCTATACGCAAGAATTAGTCATTTATACACAAGACATGATCATCTACATATCTAATATTGGCTTAAATTCTCGTCCATATCAGCATTTAAGTAGTTTTACATACTAGTTTTGTGACATGTCTAGGTGTGCTGGTCTGAACATATAGATGCATCTAGACATCCAGCTGATCCTAATGCAGTCGATTTGGGATGTGGCAACAGACGTGTAAGTTATGTTTGTCATATAAAACATGAAAGTTAGACAGGTATCGATGTATCCCTAGTTCATATCAAGAAAGCTCAACCGCAAACGTTAGCCGCAATACATTTATCGGTGAACAATAAAATACAATTTATCCTACAGTTAATGTTTTAATATCAGAAAAGTTTAGGTTCGTGAACACTTGTGCTTTACATGCCTCATGGCCTTTACACTGCTCCTTCATGTACATAGCGGATTTATTGTTTGGCCTTTCACGCCTCGGTCATTTGTTATTGAATATGGATATATACATGAATTTAATGTTTACATTTCAAATCAATATACCTTATAAGAAAGAAATCCGTAAGTTATCAAGCCAATACAGCGTTTCATTTAATTCTTGAAACTGAATGCTAACGAATCGCGAACCTGCACGAGCTTGCCTGCTGACGAAATCACTTGATTGCATTATGCAGGTCAAGGACGCGAGTGTCTTTGCATTTAGTAACGCAGTCGCGTTACTTATAACGATTGTGTGTTTTGAGGATGGATTAATAACATGTGAATAACAGTATGTGAATATATGGCTCGAATGAAATCGGTGAGTCTGCATTTTCGAATTCTTTAAAATGTGGAATGTATTCGAATAAGGCGATATTGTTAGACAATTGATGGATTGAGAACAGTGTCAGTGAATTGTTCTTTTACTTTTCGAAGGAAATTTATGTTGAATTTTGATGAATAAGTCGTTCCTTAAGTTTGTAACCTGATTAAAGAATGTCTAACACAACAAAAGCCTGCTAACACCAACTGCTTTAAGATGGAAAAGATGGATGGCGATGAACAAATGTATCTTTTTTGTCGTATGCATAATTTTAACTCATTATAGGTGCAAATAAAATTGACGAAAATAAACATGGTTATTAACACTTTGTTGAGTCTAACAAGAGCCAGTAGACGTTTGACTCTTTATGCCAGTAATAAAAGAGTGTGTGAGTTGTTTATATACTGAAGTGTACAATATCAGCGGTGATGAATGCTGCATCATGCTTGGCGTCGGGTTTCACATTTTGGAAATTCAAAATGGAAGCAATGCTTGCTTTTGGTATTTTGCTTTGGTAAAACAATAACTTAAGTTTTCACAAAACCCTCTGTGTTCTAAATGAGAGTTTAACATTTAATATGCTGATTAAATTTGAATCGAGCCATATAGCGAAATTTAGTTTTGCTACTCTGCATTTGCGTGGAATTCTTAATGACTATCTCGAATGCGTTAACGGGAAAGATCACAAACCATTTTAATATTACTGCACATGGTTACTTTGATGAATCTTGTTATATTTATAAAGTGAATTGCAAGAATTATGCACGTCGACGCTTCATTTATCAGAGGGGAAATGTCAGGTCACTGTTGCTTGCATAAGAAGATAACTTAAAATTGTAATAACTAAAAACGTTCATAAGATATAATTATGAAACTTGGTAAAAACATTCAGCTATAGGTTTTCTTTATGTCTGTCTGCCAGTCAATTTCTTTGTCTGTTCATCCGGCAGTCGGTATGTTTGTTTGGAAAAAAAACACTGACATAGTTTAATAACTCGAAAAACATATACAATAAAATCATACAACTGATTATTAACATTCAATTACATGTTTTATGTTTGCATCAATTCCTACCTCTGTTCAATCGTCAGTCTGCCTGTCCGTCCGCAAATACTTTAATAACTGGAAAAGTACACAGTATACAAATGTATCCTACATGTAAAAATATAATTTCACAAAAAAATACAATTTGTCATTTATAAGATACATTACAAAGTATCAGGAAACTAAGTAAACATAAATAGCTATATTAAGGCTATATGCACTTACCTTTTCACTGGATTTCAATTTCTGGAGAATGTCTGGAGAATGTTGAAAATCTTAATTTTGCTGTTCTAAATGGCCATTTGATGTCATTATGAAACATTAATAAAGCGCATAACAAGGGCAATATGAATACCATGTACAGTTTTAATAAAACGGGGTTTTACCCCGAACGGTAGGGGACCAATGTATTGCATACAATACTCTCAAAGGCTGGTTCAAAATAAGGTTTTATTATTTATTTATTTTTATTCCATTTATTGACTGATTTATTTGTAATTTGAAATACACTATATAATACATTATAAATATGTTAATACCATTGGTAACTAAAGAGCGCGTTTTAGAATTAACTTCAGGTCTTGTATGTGCCAATAATGTAATTTCAGGCAATTCTGTATAAAAGTATCTTATTTTCTTTTATACCTAATGATACAATATGACATTTCTGCAGTGAAATAACAGCAGTGAAAATAAACTAATTGTTATTTTCACCGGTGAAAAAAAAATCGCATTCTTTTTTTAGATCATTTGTGGGTTTTTTCAAAAATTAGACAATCTGCGTGTGTTAACTGCGGAAGAACAAAATCGTTGAAAAATGCGATATGAGGGGCATAAAAAATACACAGAAAATGTGTTCATGTCAGTGTAAGATCGTTAGTTATTTCACTTGTGATCATAGAAAAATAATATTTTCACTCGTGGATGCGACACTCGTGAAAATATATTGTATATGATCACTCGTGAAATAACAAACGATCTTACACTGACATGAACAAATATCTTCTATGTAATAGTTTTTAAACACCTATTTTTATTATTATCTCAATCCGTGACGTAGCAGCTTTAACATAAACACCGTGATGTGACCATTGTTAAACCGACTGTATATGTGTTGTTTGATTAATTACTTCAGCCATCTAGTAATATCAAAACCCCATGTTCATCAATATTAAAGGCTTTTATAAAATATTTTCAGTGAACTATGGTATTACCATATAAGAGAGAGCTTCTTTATCCAACAATCTATTTCTTTTTCTTTAAATTAAAATATTAAGTTTACATTTTTATTATTTGTTATAGAAATGTGAATTCTTGAAGAAGTATTACACAAACCAAAGCGTTCCTATAGAACATCAAAATGTTCAATGTTGTGACAACGATCTCTGTAACTGGAAACCACTAGACAACACCAGTGAAGTGGAATCTATAGGTATGTTACAATGTGTTATTTTATATGCAAACAATCGATATGCATTAGTAGTAATGAGAATTTCAACTTCATTATTATATTTTTTCGGTAAATATGTGCATACTTGTTTCATAACAAACCAAGAAAGTAAACTGTTGTTCATATGGTGAATATTTAATAAGATCATTTATTGATAATATAAAATGGTATGAAGAATTCAAACACTTACACAATTTAGTGTCAAATAATGAATGCAAATCGGATAGCAGTGCCTAAAAGTTAAACTTCCAACTTCATTCATAACGGTCTTTTTGTTTTTTTTTTCAATTTTCTTTACACGGTCTAAATATTTTATTACCACTGATGGGAAAGATCTTGCACAGAAAACTTTATAGATTGACACATGTTTGTTCAAGGAGTGCAGTGCTTAAGAATGTGTCTTACTATGCTGTATTAATTATGTCGGTATTATAGACAGTCCCAGAAATTGATAACTCCCGGATTACCGCCCCTAAATACTCGCGCGCGCCTCAAAAACGGCACTGAAGAAAAAAAAGGGACATATATGTTTGTATAGGTCCCTGAACAAAACAAGAAAGCGAAACGATTTTTTCGAATATTATTGAAGATTTAAATAGTGTCTGTTATCGATCTGATGATTACATAATAGTTTGTGTTTATTTACTATAAGTTATTACGTAATTAGTAGAAATAAGGTTCATCTGCATTCATTTAAGAGTAATAAAACTCAGCATGTACAGGGACCTATTTATATAGGTCTCTGGCAAGAATAAGGTCTTGATTGTCATTTAACATGTTATTAAAAGGTAATACGTGATATGTTATCTTAATTACGGTATCTGCACATGTGCAGACATGTGATGTCACGGTCATACCCATAAACGCTTTAATCCACACTTGGGACATCTCCTCCCATTGAGCGGATCCGTTCGCTCCTTTATCGCTAATGTTTTTTTCAAGACCTTTATCTTGCTGAAATTAATCATCCGTAATAAACGAAGAAAAATTTCACTTATTTTTTCGTTTTTTTTGTTGTTGTTTTTTTTTAATCGTAAATTTAGACTGTATTACGAAAATTAAATAAAGACATTAGGTTAAGGAAATCTAGAGAAAACTATTGAAACTATTCAAGTTTATTTAAGGCTCCATATTTTTCATGTTGAACATGTTTATCGTGAATTAAGATGTTATTAAGAAAATTTAATAAATAATGAAATCAGTTTAGAAAATATCGATAACAGTCCAAAAATTGTTTATTTCAGACTATAAACTTTGATATAACACGTTACTTAAATAATAATATAAGAAAGTTAAAGGCAAAAGCTGATATGTCCTTTTCAATAAAAAAAAGTATGCCATGTCCTGACATCCTGCACAGATTAGCAAATGAATAGCACCGGTATTTAATCATTTAGAATCCCAAATTCATATCCGGTTAGTGATGTTTGTATTAGCTTGAGAGCGATTTTTAAATAAAAGAAATTGCTAAAAAACACTTTAGTTTTAGACTCAACCAGATACATACTTTTAATTAAAAAACTTTGCTCCAACCTGAAATCTTACAGAGGTTCGCTAATAAATATTTCCGGACTAATTTTAGAATCACAATCTTTATTTCTGCTATAGATTGTTATATTACCTTTTAAATGACACTTACACGGGAAATATTTATAACGAAATGGAAAATGTTTAGACAAACAACAGTTGTACTATTCAATAAAAAAAAAAGTCGGCCTCGGTCTTTAATCTTACATTTTTTTTATTGAGTATCTCCGGAACTATAGAAGTACGGCATGTAATAAGAAATAATACAGGCTTTAACAAAGGCAGATATATACTTTTCAATAAAATTGTCCACCTCGGCCTGAAATCTTTTAAAGTTTCGCTAATTAATATCTCCGGCACTATTAACGCTAAAATCACAACGTTTACTTCAGACTTTAGATATTTCTATTACCTAAATACTTTTCATTGAATACATTTATTCCATAAATAAATTATTAAACTGTATACAAAGGCATTACTGAAAGGTATGCTTAAAAAAGCAAACACGGTCTTAAACATTACGTGTTGTTACTGAATATTGTGGCAGAGACACATATTTTATAAATCTATTGTGTACATTTCTTATTTAATTTATATTGATTAACGATGTGATACATGTAGACACTTTGTTTCATGTTTCAATTGTTTTCAGTCCTACTGTGCAAAGTCATAAAGTACAGTTTATTGGAATAAAACGGGTGTAACACTAAGATTACGCTGTTACCTACAAAATTCTTCAGTACCGTCAGGATCAGCGGGTCACGTGATAGCCAATATGGGGGCGGTCAATTTATCGATTCTGGGATTGTCTATACTATTATGTGTTATTTTACTTTGTGTGCTTTTGTCTGTGGCATTTAATTACAAAGATAAAAGAACTTAAATTCTAATCCCCGGATAGATGATAGCGAGACGGCACGATATTTCTACCTTTTTTGTTGAATGATAGATAGATTCTTTATTTCTTCCATTCATGGAGAGCATAACACATATACAACAAATATTTACAACATTAATATATACAGTAGATAATTAAATAGGTATGCATATTAATACATGTACATGTATACAAACAACAATAGAAATACGATTGACCTGAAATGTAATACACAGTTCAAGATGGTCTTATACAGCATTTATCTCATGGCGAAAGAGTTAAACCATGATTTCATTATAATAAGCACACGCCAATACTAATAAACTAGTCTCAACAATTTGTTTGCTAAATGAGCATTCAGGCGATTGTCGTCTGCAATTGCTAGCGTCATTTGAAATAACATTACAATGTGTTCTAGTGGTGTCCTTCGTGTTAATTTTATAAAACATTTAATC
Organism: Dreissena rostriformis; assembly: GCA_007657795.1. Taxonomy (NCBI): domain Eukaryota; kingdom Metazoa; phylum Mollusca; class Bivalvia; order Myida; family Dreissenidae; genus Dreissena; species Dreissena rostriformis. The sequence continues at coordinate 89,045 of VMBQ01001423.1, read as the reverse complement.
CCCTTTTGGTAAATGACAGCATCCCAAAGTGATTCTCTTAACAGTTCCTTTTTCGAACAAAAACACACTGAGTGTAAAAGTTTGTTTTCCGTTTGTAATCCACACAATGAGCACACTGCTGGGTACGATCTAGATAGGAATCTTCCCAATTGTGCCATCAGGGAGGTTACTAAGGGAGCTAGCTTAGGCGAAATCCGTGATATTTGCCAGAGGGACGCGGGCTCATCTACGTGTAGAATATCAGCAAGGTTCAATGTGGGGCACACGTCCCGGATACTTTCCAACTGTCTGTGATGTTCCGTAGCGGAAACCGATTGTTCGAGCACCTGTTTCCACGCTTGCTTAGACGGGAACCAGCCTGATTCTAAATACTCGTTTAAACACGATTGCAATTGGTATTTATGCAGCAGTCTGTAGATTTCCGGAACGAAGCCTTTAGTCTGTTTGTCGTTATTCAGGTATCGTACAAGTCTGTTAATGAACACTTGTTTGGCAAGGTATCGGTTTGGTAAACGACATAATTGACCAAAAAACACTAGCTTTTTCCTGTCAATGATATTCTCAATCGAGTTTACATTAATTGATGCTAACGCAAAGTCCGTATTCGTTGTGGAATGAAAGTGCTGCATAGATTTAATACAAAAACGATGAGAGCGCTCAAGGCGTAACATATCGCTGGCGCCGATAACAGTCCACAGTTCACAACCATATAATGCTTTCGGAACAACCACGGATTGATAAATTGTTCTTAGGGTGATTGGGCTAAGAGATGATGGGTTTAAGCCACTGCTGCATATGCTCAGGTATGTACCTCGAAGCTTGTTGCAAGCGTCTGCTATAAGCATTTGCGACGAAAGCCACGCGTCGGCAGTTATCCCCAAATGTGAATAACTTTCAGATTCATTAACTGTTTCACTTCCAAGCCGAAACACGCGGGAGTTTCCTGTGTTTGTACGCTCATTAAAGACGATGACGGCACATTTACTTGCGTTATATTCATAGCGCCATACTCTCGAGTATTTGTAACATATATCCATCATTTTATCAAGTCCCGTTTTTGAGTAGGATATTAAGACCATATCGTCTGCGACGGTCGGCGAACAGATGTTCATGTTATAGATACACATACCAAACCCGCTATCCTCCAGTTGTTTGATGAGACCATTGATGAACACTAGGTACAGTAGCGGTGAGCTTTTACTACCCTGGCGGGTACCTTGCAAAACCGGGAACTCCTGGGACCGTCTTCAATGGGAAAGAACATAGCTTTTGGCATTCATATAAAGTTCTTTAATCGCAATGAGGCTTGTATGGTCAATGTTGCATTTCCACAATTTGTACAGAAGCCCTGCGTGCCACACGTTATCGAACGCCTGTTTCCCGTCCAGGAAACATACATACATTTTGGAAGAGTGCTCGCGTTAAAAATTGAATGCACTCTCGTAAAACGAATGACGTCATTATAGAACCGAGTTGTTCTTGGAAGCCACCTTGTTGCATGCTTAGAGTCTCGGAAATAGTATCTTTACAACGCAACAAAAGAACAGATTCATACAATTTTAAAACCGCCGAGAGAAGAGTAATTGCACGATAATTATTTGGATCATCCTTTCTTTTTCTACCCCCTTTATGGAGAGTAATTATTACACCACGTTTCATACAGTCCGGAATATAATCTAGTCTTAGCATATACGTGAAAAGGTTAGCTAATGCAGGGGCTACAACTGTCCGTGAAAATATTAAATGTTCATAAACGATGTTTATCTGAAATTTAGCATTTAAATGTCCGGATCATTTGGTTTAAATGCGCATAAATTGATATTTACTTTAAACGTCAAGCACACGTAGATCGAATGGCAGCGGCAAATATTTATTAAACGAACTGCATTATGTACGGAGTTCTTCTTGTTCGTCATTTAATTTTGTATTGCAATAAACCTAATTCTTATGATAGTATCTTTGCGAAAGAGCTGCATTTTCTGTCAGTTGCAATTCTAATTAATAAATGATTGTGTCTTTGATTGCAGCAAACAAGCTCACATGTCCTCCAGACCTTGTTGGTATGTATAACATCTTCCATTCAAAGTTTGCGTTCGGGTTGTTATTGGCTATTCATTATACTGATTGTTTTGTGTTACTTCTGCGAGAGCAAGATGATTTTGAAGTTTGATTTCACGAGTTGTGTATGTTTTTTATCGTAACGAAACATTGTAATTGCATTGGATGTCAATATATTATATGCCATTAACCTATATTATTTGTGCATTATTGGAATTTGAAAACAATTGGAATGTTATAGCATTAATCATGTTATGTTCTGGTTCACAATATGTAAATCACACAGCGATCTGTTCAGTGTAACATGGAGACATGTCTAGGCATACATTATTTAAGCTCACACGAGTAGATACATTGGTGGGTACTGTCCACTTCCGTCGTCGTGTGGGGTCAGTCGTCTCTCGACCGTTGTCAATAATTTGCTTCGAGAAAAATCTTCTCTTATATCCGGTATGGCAGATTATCATAACATATTAGGAATGATCCTTTTGAGGTTCTCTTTCAAAGTTGTTCATATCGCTTGGGTATGCAGTAAATGTAGGTATGCCTAGATCAAATAAACATTATGGACATAAGTATCATTGGCACAGTTGAGAAACGGTTATTTTGGATAACGGCTAAACGTATGTGAGTTTAAGCAACACTATTTTATCATTCGTCTCAACATTTAATTGTGTTTGTTTTATACACATTCGTTAATATTCCGTCTATCTGCCTGTCTGTCTGTCAATTTCTTCATCTGCCAATCGTTACCCATGTTTGTCCATCATTCGTATTTATGTCGTCTTGTATGCAAAATTTACTTGAATGAGTACACAATGACATAACTTTTAACTTTCTTTTTATTGCGAATCATTTTTGAAATACATTGTCCATGTTTAACACTAAATCATGTTATGTCCCAGATGTCCTGATTCGTTTTATTGATTTGACTGTTCACTTTCATCCAGTATAAGTTACAATTAATTACATGTAGAGAACACGTAAATCCAGTTAGGAATTCATTATACCTTAATATTGCTTTCATAAAAATGGGATTTAGCATACAATCACATATTTAGAACAAACATATTTGATAGAACGAACGCAATTCCAATAAAACTTCATATTTGAGTATAAATAAAAGGCGTGTGCGTATGTTTAATAATATGGCTTTGCATAAAATGCTCTTGATGCGAATAGATTGTTTTGAGCCAAAATGTGTTACTATAAAGACATACAATAACACAAAGAACAATATTATTTTTTTGTATAACGGTGGTACAACATATATACAAACTGGTTATTATTGTAAAGAGCCAACAACAATTGCCCAAGGAAGTACTGATTTCAAGACACTGCCAATTACAAACACACAGAGGACAACAACAACGGTATGTACATTTAATTTTAATATGAAAATCATCGAACTATATAAATGTTTGTTATGTTGGTCTGATGAAAAGTCATTTCAAAATAATGTCCCCGTATAGTTTACCGTCTTACCCTTTTATTTATCTTAAGTTATTCTTAACAATAAGTGGAGAGAATATATTATAGAATATAAATACGGGATTTTACACAAAGACGCCATTTCATCTCATAGTTTATTAAACGCGTTCAGGAATCTTGTTAGTAGACCAGCAATCTTTATTGGAATAGTTTAATTAAGCATGATATTAAAGGACAAAGAGTGATCGTTGTACATGATTAAACTGGAAAATTGTTTAAATTGTGAAGCGTCATTTGACGTTTCAGTGTCATTTCAACAAAATAACAAGAAATAGCCAATTGAAAAGCTGTATTACGCATGTTAAAGATAAATATATTCGGAATGGTAATATTACATAGAAAACGTACCATGTGATAAACTTTTGTATACAATGACTGATAACGGATATTCAATGATGGTGCAAATATTTTCATTTTAGACACGCTATCAGCCGACAACAAGTAAGTATTTCTTTTTAGATTTACCTTATAATCAGAACACAAAATACATGTCTTAACCCAACTTATTGGAATCGTTAATACCGCATTTTATTCAATGACTGAAATGATATATTAATGACTATGTTATGAAAACTGTCAGTGACGTATAACTGTGTAATACCTGCCTGACCGTTCAAAGTTAATGATCTTTATGTATTATCTGCACTATAACAATAGAAGAAACTTTACATAATAGAGCGTTTAATAAGTTCTCTAAAATGATAATCATTTATTAACTAGCTCTTTGAATGAAGTTGAAAATCCCGGTTATTATATTTATGTATGGAGGTGGGCAGCGGCGTCAAACCACGGAAGAGTATAGTGACCCCCGAACAATAATTGTCTCAACAGTTATCTATAATTTTGACGTATCTCTAATTTGTTACAACTTAGTCACTTGTTCTATCAGAACATAATTCTGATAAATGTTCTAGTAATTAACCTTCCAGATTGTATCTACAAATATACATAAATACCTAACGTGCGTAAAGTATATACATTTATTACTGTATTAGGGCCGATGTCGTTTATATCAAACAGTTATACACAATTTAAACTCTTATTTTATTTACTATTTGAAAGAAAATGTGTAAATCATAAATTGTATATTCCTAACAATTACACCGAATATAAGCAAATGCATTGTATCGTTATATTTATTATGAAGCTTTTTTGCATTTGCCTTTTCTATGTATATACTTTAAGGGAGACTGTGTTATAAAACTTAATCAATAGTAATAATAATTAACACAATTAATCGACATAACCGGATGCATTACCAAACCCAAATCTATTCTTAATTGCACAATTATCATTATTTGTTGTTTTCATGTGTCTGTTACTTGTTGAACCAAATAGCATAATTAAAGACATAAATCATTTAACTCTTTGTTGAATAAAAAAATAAAGATATATAAAAAATGCCTACAGGTCGAGGTATTCATACAAAAATGCATTTATGTTCTTATACATAAATTGAAGTCACTATAACATGCCGTATCAAAGAGATGGTTTACATTGAATGAATTTAGTGTTAATTGGCCAATCCAGATGAACCTTCTGATATAGCAAGCGTGCATGAAGACATAGTTTGGAATTGAATTTTGGTTAAGGGCTAGTTTGGCAAGGTCGAAGGTAGCTTACATGCATATCTTGGGATTGCATTTGGAGCATATCCAGTTAAGGTTGAGGTAACTGACGGTTTGTGCTCAAGAACTTATTTTGATAGAATTATAGCTCTGATATTATTTGTGTATGTAGCTCACATGCACACCTAGATCGGGATTCTATTTGGTGCCAGTCGGGTCAATATAAGGTAATTGTTTATGAAATAGAAATAACATAATCTTCCCAATAACTTGCGTTTAGATAGAGGTATAGTCTACCGAAATTTTGCGAGTTGATTGCTTGCATACATACATAGCTTGGGGCTGATTAATTGGGCCAGTACTTTCGAGGTCAATGTTACTAAATAAAGAAAAAAAACTGTTTCTTCTCATTTAGTTTCGTTTTGATAAAAGTATTGCGTTCGAAATGTGTGTGTAGGTAGCTTAAATGTGGAGCTAGTATGGGATTGCAGATTTGTTTTAATTAAAGTAAATTAGAAAGAAAAACGTGGAAAAAAGTGTTTAGTGTCATTGCCCAGTAGTCTGGTAAATACATTGCAGACACAATTAAAAATGTGATGAACGCATTTATTTAATTAAAGAAGATAAAACCTGTATACACATAAACTGTCAACATTATCAGTTGTTTTAATGGGCTTTTTGCAGTAAATAAGACTGCAAATTAGACGTTTTTATTAACATGTCATGGTTTAAAACAAATTCATGCCTTAATGCGTACTTCACTGTGGAGACTAAGTTGATGAAGATTTCTCTTTTTGGAATCAATATTAGATGATAAATGTGCGTTTGTTTCTCAATATATTCGCAATATGTCTTTTTTATTGATAATCCCGACACCAGCACCAACAACGACAACTACAAGCACGACCCAAGCAACAACAACGACAACTACAACAACGACACCAACGCCTACAACGACAACTACAACAACGACACCAGCGCCAACAACGACAATTACTGTCACAACACCACTGCCAAAAACAACCAGTAAGTTAGTAATAAATCGCTGTTTAATTGGTCCATTAGTTTCACTGTTTGTCGCACATATTGCTGATGGGAAAACCCTTTACGTTTGATACAAACTGACTGATTGGTTAAAACCCTTTTCAATAACTTCAACAATTACAGTCATTGGTAATAATAAGTCTTTCGAGGTTTAGTTGTATTCGGGTAACTAGGGTTAAAAAAACTCAAACATTTAGTCGAGTAATCGGCAACACGTTCTGGCTTCATAACCGATAAATCAGGTAACTTAAAAGAAATACATTACACTACCATGTTTTATCATTAAAAACATAGTTTGGCAATTCATGTCTGATTTATACATATTATATGTCTTGGGAATACAGATGGTAAACCGGCTGATCCTACGAACATGCAATTATCTGCGCGAAAGTGAGGATACACAAGTCGCTGCTTTGTCCGTCAGTCCGAATTCTTATTTAGATTCATCGAGTTTGCAAGGGTGTGAAACTAATTATCCAATAAGTGTATCTGCCAGTAGAAATGTCCGTCAGTCCATACATATGTGACAATAGCTATTGTCATTTTCCTCTTCGCCATATTAACCCCAGTAAGGTATTTCAATTTTGACAACAAAGCAATCGTTACACTCAACTAACACCCTCTTAGTACATAATCTACCATAAATTCCATAACAAAGACACTCTCAGTACATTGTATATTATCTACGATTAATTCGAGAGCATTTTTCCTCTGATATAGTTCAAGATCAACAGTTAAATTCTATCAATTAGATATAAACGTTAAATGGGATCAATATTCTTGGGTTGAAAATTCATGTGTAAATAATTGTCAACAATATTTGGAATAGTACTAATTTTAACGCACAAATTTTGCGCCTAGATATATGGGTTGGGCAAAGGTTGTTTAGAAATTCCATAATAATTTGAACATTGTCTATTTTCAAGCTTTCCCAATATCCGAGTAACGTAATTATAAGCTTTCCTTGCATCCGAGTAACTTTTAATAATAATTACGAAAGTTTGATATCCTATCAATCTCCGACTTTATTATTGTATTCCATGACACATGTTTGGTCGCATGTGACAACCACACCCTGCATTTCAGGCACGTGTAACTTTGATGATGGTCGATGGTGTTGGAGCAATATAGCCGGAGATGACTTTGATTGGATTTTATACAAAGGGTCCACACCCACAGATGAAACTGGACCGACTGCGGACCACACCTTGGGCAACGCTACAGGTTATCTTCTTATTTTCATTCCGACCACAGCAATTTATGCATTCACTGTCGTGATTTTTGTATAAAACATTTCGCAATAAACACAATTCCCTTCATTACGTTGCTCCCGATAGGGGAAAAACAACAAAATACAACAATATATTTTTTGGTAAGTCGTTGGTATGACCGACTGACTAATACCGTGTATGACTCCTCTCTTCTCACGCATTTTATATACAGTCCACATATGCACTACACATACAATCATACAATATATTTCATACAAGTTCATACATTCTCATAATACATCCATAGTCATCAAACATACATTAAAGCAAGAATATAAACGAAAGCTTTGTCATCGTTACAACTGTCATACAACGTAGTCTACTACAACGCCAGGCATACTGTATACCGGCACGTGTCCCTCCTCGTAGGCAACTATAAAGGCAGCCACGCCTATCAACATAGTCTACTACAACGCCAGGCATACTGTATGCCGGCACGAGTCCCTCCTCGTAGGCAACTATAAAGGCAGCCACGCCTATCAACATATTCTACTACATCACCAGGCATACTGTATGCCTACACGAGTCCCACCTCGTAAGCAACTTCAAAGGTAGCCACGCCTATCAACATAGTCTCCTACATCACCAGATATACTGTATGCCTACACGAGTCCCACCTCGTAAGCAACTATAAAGGCAGCCACGCCTATCTTCTCGTCCGGAGACATAATCCCACAGTGGGATAACTAATATGATATTGATATACATTTATATATAGAATGCATTTAATGCATACTCAATGTGAGTAAACGCATGACCTGATGTAAAAAACAAAATCCTAAATTTCAAATATTAGCAGGATAAGAAGCATGTATATTAAACATTTATACAACAACACTTGTAATGTTGTTCTTACTATTATTCGAAACAAATTACAATTAACGTGTGTATCGGTCAGTCAATCCCAACGCTGAATGACTGAACAGATTTACTCGGGCACGAGAAAAACGCTCTCTTACAGCGCCACCTATCGGATCTACATTGACAAGGGAAAATAGTTTTCGTCTAATTCGCACGTGCTCAAACGACGAAAACAATATTAATTGTGTTATGTTATGTTCAGCAAAGAACATACAATATGACAACAATACAGTAATTATTATATGTTACGGTTGTTTTTCGCAAAACATTTTGTTCTGTTAAATTTCGCGTATTGACGGTTGATCGACAATAACGTCGGAAAAAGAACAAGTTAAAAGTATAATTAGAACAGAAGCACTATGCATGTTTTAATCATGCGTTAAACACCATGTGTTTTAATTGGTTGATCGCGTTATATCGTTCGTTGGAACGAGTTACTTTGTCTTGTTTATGACATAAAACTAGAAAAACAAAGGTTTCCCATCTGTGCCACCGTACATGTAATTACCAGTTTAAAAATGTATCATTTGTATTGACTATAAGTGGTTAACACAGGCAGGTTTCTTGGATGCAGGAAAATCAAAATGTTATGAACGTTACGCTCATCTCGTTGCAATGTACTAGGAAGAAACCATGATTGAATGTTATTCTCTAGCCAAGATGTCTTCTAATACTTGAGTAGCCGGAGTTCCAACGAGTTGTTTAGTATTGTATATACCCTTTTTGTGTTGGTGATCTACTTATCTTTCTGAGATATAATATTTGTTTGAATGTATGTCATTTGTTTCTGTAAATCGATAAACATGTTTAAAATTGCTATTTGTTTGTTTTTGAAGGCATGTACGCGTTCATAGAGTCAAGCGCACCAAGAGTCCACGATGAAAAGGCCTGGCTGGAAAGCCCCTTGATGGCCCCTACTGTCCAATCGGGGCCGCAATGCCTTCACTTCTGGTACAACATGAACGGTACAAGCATCGGCACACTAAAGGTGTTCATGTCACAGAACAACGCTATCCCCGGATACACCATTTGGGGATTATCTGGAAACCAAGGTCCGGACTGGAAACAGGCTCACGTGAAACTAGATTCTCACGTTGAATTTCATGTGAGTGTTTCGTAGAATCACTTAATGTTTTCATCATCATCATCATCATCATCATCATCATCATCATCATCATCATCATCATCATCATCATCATCATCATCATCATAAATTCCTTGACCGGTTTTGCCGTTGGGTGGGTAAATGAGGGACGACGATACAGAAATCCTTCTCCAGTCAGGTATATTGTGTGCTGCTGAGAGTAATTCATTCACGGGAAGGGATGTCCACTCTTGTACATTGTCCATTCAGCTTTTCCTCTGACGGCCTCGACGTTTTGTTCAGTGTGTTTAATACATACAATTATGCATCTTTATTTTTTAAGCACCATTCACGTTAAGTTAATCTTTTCAAAATAATATATTTACGATCTAAAAAATTTCAGATAATCTTGGAGGGAACAGTTGGAGCTGGTATCCCTAATTACCTTGGTGACATAGCCATTGATGACATTGTTCTCAGTGCACACCCTTGTTCTGAAGATAGCACAGTGAGTCTCAAATGTAGGGGTTGTAAGAATACTCATCTTTAAATAAAACTGTAAATTATTAAGTTCATTAGAACATTTATTAAGAAACAAATGCATGAAGAATAATCGGTTTTATAAATTAGCTTACCCTAAAACGTCCATATTAACTGCAGGTTTATCAATAGCGATATTGTTCTCTTTCCTGTATTAACATCTTACATTGTCAAATTGTAATTTAAAATCAAATATACGACTTCACACTTCAAATTAGTTTAGCCCCATTGTAAACACATTTAATCGTATTATAAAACAAGAAAATTCAATAAACAATGCATGTTTATACTTAAACTGTATTATATTTAGACAACTAGACCACCAACAAGCAGTCAGACATCTACTCAAGGTAAAGAATAAACCATTTCCAATTTTGTATTCAGCTCTTTAACGCAATTCCTGGCGGCTTTTTAAATTACAAGATGGCAAAAAACTTTTAGATGTGGATATAAAAAGTCGGTGTCACAAGAATAAAAAATACATATCCTTCTTCGTTAAGTTGATTAATGCTTTTCTGCTGGTCTAGAAATGTCCACACACAAATCATTCAATGAATGTGTCTAACAAAACTAAAAAGTTAGCACGAACAAAAAAAAACTACAATACCCAATTTAAGTTTTTAAAGTAGTGTCTCGATAGCCATATAGAAATTTAGCATTATTAAAAAAAAACTATTTAATATGTACATGTATAATCGCGGTGCATATTGGTTACTTATATCAGTAATTCGGTTTGGCCGGCGATATATCGGAATGTCATTCCGTTTCCCATTTTCGTTTTCACTTTCTTCGACAAATCCTTTTTACCAACCTTATCTCAGTTGTATGTAGAATACAAATTAATCATAATTATTAAGTAATGGAGATTGTAATCTTTAATATTACCAAATTAAAGGACTGATCACTGACAGATTGACAATTATTTCTCATGGATTCCTAGAATAAAATATGGAAATAAAGTAGCTACAAAAATTTATTCGAACATAGAAGTAAACTATTAAAACCGTTTTCTGACTATATAATCACATCAAATAGAAAAAAAAACAACAGAGTATTTGTAACGCAAAACTATGCAATACAAACGCTTACATGACAATTGCCTGAACTAAACATTTATAGATTCAAGAGCATACGACGCAGTTTGCCACGTCTCTCGTATAAACATCTGCTAATAAAAATATTTTGCATTGACCAAAGCGCTTGAAATAACAAAAACATGAAACTTTCATCAATGCCTTTTTTAATCGCTTCTCTGTTTTATCGAGGACCGATGAGAAGATGTGTATATAAATTAATTAAAATATAGATGATTAATGCAAACACCTTTCACAAGTCTTATCCAAAAATCAATCACCATCCGCCATCTAAGGCACCCGCTACTATTTTTCACTGAACGACCACCGTATACTTTTTTCCTAATTTTTCCCCTGCATCTTCAGACCCGGATGTGATTCATGTGATACATAATTTTAATTGATAACTAGAAATGGCGCGGCAGATGCCGACGCGTCTCCACGCCGCATAGATGTTAAATTAAAATGCAATTTTGGGTGGGCAAGGCCTATGTTGGTGGGGCCCCGGGGTGGGTACGAACAAAAAAATGGGTACGAACCAAAAATTTGATACGAAAAAAAAATTGGGTGCGAAAAAAAAATGGGTACGAAAAAAGTTTGGGTAAGAAAAAAATTTGGGTACGAAAAAAAAATTGGGTACCAACAAAAATTTGGGTACGAAAAAAGATTTGTGTACGAAAAAAAATTGAATACGAAAAAAAATAAATGGGTACGAAAACAAATTGGGTACAAAAAAAAATGTGGGTTCGAAAAAAATGGGTACGAAAAAAAATGTGGATGCGAAACAATTTGGGTACGAAAAAAAATGGGTACGAAAAAAATTGGGTACGAAAAATTTTGGGTACGAAAAAAAAATGGGGGTACGGGGAAGTAGTACCCGTGGACCTCTCAATAAATCTGAAAGAGGACGGGAACCAAGCTGCCTTTACCTTCATCAATGGCCCTGGGGTGGGTTTTGTGGACATGGATGGTCGAGATAGACCGTGTTGTCATAAAAGATGTTCAGTATTGAAGTGACGTCAATTGGTGAATAAATTAAGAAGTTATGTTAAAACAAAATGTTGGGCCCCACCCCAACACCCATTGTCCACAATCTCCTCCTACAATATTAGCACTAGAACCTTGAAATGTGTTATTATGAATATTGTGTTTTCATAAGAATTGACTGAATATTTGGAACATATATTAAATTGCTATATGTATAATTCAGCTTTTTTGCATTTACCATTACTTTTTATCTAATTTAAGGGAGAACCATTAGTATTTATATAATTAAAGGGAGAATGTCTAATTTTATAAACTAATAATGTAAAATCGTTTTCAAAAAATCTGTTCTGAATTACAATAAACTTTTTTATGTGACTGTTAATTGTTGAACATAAAACCAAATAACTTATATCAAATTATCAAAAAATTGTACTCTGTGCGACATAAATGACAATACATATATATAACAAATTCCTGCCGATCGAGTTATTAATTTACAAATGCATTTATGTTCTTATATATGTAACATTTATATGAGTGGAGTCACTTCACTCTGCTCTATCAATAAAGGGTTTACAATAACTTTAGTTTGCGTTGACTAATCTTGATGAACCGTTGGATATAACACGCTTGCATGAAGGCTTAGTTTTGAATTACATTGTGTGCTAGTCGGGCAAGGTTAAGGTCATTGTTACATAAAGATCGGCTTTTCCTCGAAAACTCGAGTTTTGGTTAAAGACAATGACTTTTTTTGCGGAAGGTAGCTAACATGCCTTTGGGGCCTATCGAGTCAAGGCTGAGAAACAAACAATAGAAAAACGGTTTCCGCTTAATAACTTATTTGGATAGAGGTATAACATTCTTTTCAATTCTGTGTATGCCCACCTAGTTCGGGATTCTATTTCGTGCCAGTTTAGGTTACTGTTTATGAAATAGAAACACAATTTCTTCTCAAGAATTTAAGTTTTGATAAAGGTATTATACTGCAATTGTTCGTGTTGATAGGCTTTATACCAGCCTAGCTAGGGATTGCATTTTGGGACAGTCGGGTTAAGGTCAAAGGCAATGTTACTGAACATAGAACAAACTGTTTCTGCTAAATTGTGTTAAGTTTCGATAGAAGAATTGCGCAAAAAATATGAGTAAACAGCTAAAATGCAAACCTGCCATGGGATTGCACATTTGTTTAATTAAAATAAATTAATAGTAAAACGTTAAAAACCTTGTTTTGTAACATTTTAAAGTGTTCTGCTAATTACATTGCATGTGCAATTCAAGATGTTATGATTATACAATTTAAGAACATTAAACCTTTATAGTCATAACTTGTTTAAAGTAATGTTTGTTTTAATAGGCTTTTTATGCAGTAAATAAGACTGCAAACAACACATTTTTGTTACATTGTCATGGTTAAAAACTAGTTCATGTCTAAATGCGCACTTCATTTTGGAGACTACGTTGATGTAGTTTTATATGTTTGGAATCAATATTAAATGTTAAATACGCGTTTGTTTCGAAATTTGTTTGCTTTATTGTTAAACCCGACACCAGCGAGAACAACGACAACTGCAGCCACTACACCAGCACCAACAACGACAACTACAACAAAGACACCAGCACCAACCACGACAACCGATGCACCTGCTACACAGGTACGCATACATAATGTTTAATAGTTTATTTAAGAATACATAAGGCTTTCAGCCCATGAGTACACATACATATACTACACAATGTAGTCAACAGTGGTGAATGACATACAGGCATATACATATACTATTTTAAGCAATATGAATTAAACATTTATAATGAAAGAATTGGCTACTCTAAAGACATTTATATTCAAAATAAACAGCTATTTTTTAACATTTATATATATGTTATACTGGTACGTACTAACATATAATGATTTATTTAAGAATAAAAATAATATAATGTATTTGTTGAAAATAAGGAATTGAATGTTCAAATTTTGATTAGTTTAATAGCTTAAAAACGTTAAATAGTAATTAACTCACAATTGCCATGGCATGGTATGGACTGACTGTAATTGATAAAATCTTTTGTCAAACTGTTGCAACATTGTATAAACTGTTTTTCCTAGTTATAGCGTCTTTGTTTAATAGCTTAATATGTTTAATAGCCATTAAGAAATGACTGTAATTGATAACATTTTGTGAAAGATTTGCAACATTGTGTAAACGTTATTTCCTAGTTATGGCGTCTGTGTTAATATAAACACTTTCGTTTTATAAAGACTACAGAACCACTGCCGTTCCAGTTGGGCACGCAGACAAGTAAGTGAATTATATTAAATTATTGATTTGCAAAATTGAGACAAATAACAAACACTTGTACACGAAACCGTTATTAGATGTCATTTATACCCCCATTACCATTGGTTATGGGGGCAATATAGGAGTCACTTTGTCGGTCTGTCGGTCGGTCTGTCGGTCGGTTGGTCTGTCCCGAAAATTTCATCCGATCTTCACCAAACTTGGTTAGAAGTTGTAGCTTGATGATGTCTAGGTCAAGTTTGAATATGGGTCATGCCGGGTCAAAAACTAGGTCACGGGGTCACTTAGTGCGTTTTAAACCGAAAGTTTGTCCGCACCATAACTATGTCATTTATCGTCAGATTTTATAATGACTTGGTACATTTGTTCACCATCATTAAACGGTGTGTCATGCGAAAGAAGTACGACGATATCTCCAAGGTCAAGGTCACACTTTGAGTTCAAAGGTCAAAAATGGCCATAAATGAGCTTGTCAGGACCATTCATCCGATCTTCACCAAACTTGGTCAGAAGTTATATCTAGATGATGTGTAGGTCAAGTTTGAATATGGGTCATGCCGGGTCAAAACCTAGGTCACGGGGTCACTTAGTGCGATCTTAACCAAAAATGTGTCCGCAACATAACTATGTCATTTATCGTTACATTTTAAAATGACTTGGTACATTTGTTCACCATCATTGGACGGTGTGTCATGCGAAAGAAGTACGTCGATATCTCCAAGGTCAAGGTCACACTCTGAGTTCAAAGGTAAAAAATGGCCATAAATGAGCTTGTCCGGTCCATAACTATGTTGTTCATTGTGAATTTTAAGATCGTTTGGCACATTTGTTCACCATCATTGGACGGTGTGTCATGCGATAGAATTACGTCGATTTTTACAAGGTCAAGGTCCTACTTTGAGTTCAAAGGTCAAAAATGGCAATAAATGAGCTTGTCCGGGCCATAACTATGTCATTCCTTTTGATATTTTAAAATGACTCTTTACATTAATTTTGTTCACAGTCATTGGACGGCGTGTCATGCAAAAGAATTCAAGAGTTCAAAGGTCTAAATGGCCATAAATGAAAATGGCATAAAAATTCTTAAAAATCGCCATAAATTAGCTTCTATTGTTTTGTAAAGACAGCATGCAACATATTCTGTGTAAATGCAGCATGTTGGGGTATACGTCACGTCTGTTTAGTTAAAATTTAATCCTCTCTATTGCTTTTAAATAAGAGAATACAATCTCAACTGAAGCTTCATCGGTGTTCTTGAAGTTGCGTATGCGTTGTCATTCCATCGAATTATGCATCAGTACGCTACCTTGTTTACAATTCACTTTGGTTACCATCATTACAGCCAAATGTCACCTGTGTTCGGGTCCGGCCCAGATCTGTGAACAGGTCCACGCCTCCAAGCCGTGCGTTGCCCCTAACAACTACTGCATCAATCACGTCACCAATCATTTGGACGGAACCAGATCCGTGAACAGGACGTAAGAATAAGTGCTCTTTATGAAGTCAAGTATTATACATGTAGTTGATGAGTAGGTTCTAATATATGTCACTCATAGTGTCAACATTTCGTCCAATTAGTAAGCTGCATTGCGCAACGCGTCAGATACGCAGTTCGATGTGGTCGTATCGCTCTTTAACGTGGCTCAAGTTGATTGATTTACACATCAACGACATTTCTTCAACTTGAATCGGTTATCTATACTGTTATTATTATGCAGATGTTCATCTGACATTACGTAGACAAAGGTGTGTCAATGGCGTTTATAACGCAGCGTGTTTCAAAGGTTATATATCAAAATGTGTGAACACCATACGAGGATGTAATGTGTATTGTGTAAACGTCTCTTACCAATCATACTAATGCATTTTGAATGAACACTATAATATCTTGACGAATGCACATACATTTCAGCAATCAACATTTATTTATTAAACACGACATCTTCTCTTTAAAACCCCATTAACACTCAAAATCAACGAATATTTCGTTAAATATTTCGTAAAATAAAGTCAACCCATAAAAGAAATCAGTGTTCCTTATAGCAATAGCCAAAATTTTAACGCCAGATGTGGTCTGGTGCATAGATTTCACAAGATACAAATTAATCGTTTTTATTTTTTGTGGCACAATATATTCCATTTTAATTTCCCTCAACGATATATATTCATACGACACACTAACACTAAATAGGTACATAAACAAGTGTTGAATATTTTGTACACCAAAAATGAACATGTTGTTTCTTGTTAAATCTATGTTATCAGACCACATTTAGCAATAACAGGTTGGCTATTGCAATAAGGAACACTGATGTTTATGGGTTAACTTTATTTTACGAAATATGTTACAAACTATTCGTTAATTTTGAGTGCTAATGGGGCTTTAAACAGATACTACGTATACATTTTAGGTGCGGTAACTTTAACACTTGCTATCGTGAGTGGTTCATAGGGACAGCAGATGAAGACAAATGTGACGTCATGAAAAACAACCAGCACGTAGACTTCCAGTGTTCCTTCTGCTGTATCAATGACAACTGCAATATACCACTCCGACCTGCTGAGGCAAGCCTGTACAAACCCATAATGATTGGCTAAGAGCCTCGAATGTTCTATTGCAATAAACTCCAGTGATTGAAAAAATGTTGTGTATGTTCTTAATTGTTTCTTTCGCTAACTTTCAGTTAAGCAACGCTGTACATCTTAAAAACCGTTATTTGAGTGCAACAATACGTGAAGATGTGTGTATTATGTCTACCCATGTGACAAAATAAAGCCCTAATACACCCCGCCAACACATCAACAACTAACTCCAACACATACAAACATAACTCACTGACAACCCCACACACCCACATCCCCATAATAAACAACACTTGATACACACAAAAACACACAAAACCAGAACTACCCCTACATCCCCATTAAACACACAGGATTTAAAATCGAAATTAATTGGCAAAAATAATCACCATACCAAAGCCTTCTTTCTAATTTGCAATAAAACTACACTTGCTGTTTGTTTTTTACATAGAAACAGCATTAACAATGAAGTCGATTGCTCAAGTTGAATCATGTTATTTAGACGAGAAATATTGGGCAATCTTTATCTCATGGTGATTTAACTTCGTGATGGTTTCTCCGGTAATCGGACCCATGTGACGTTCTGAAAACGACCAGCATGTCGACTTCCACTGTACTTTATATCGTACCCATGACGACTCGAATACACATCTCCGGCCCGATAAAAACCGCTTGTACAACCCGTCAATGATTGGCTTAGCGTGATGGATTGCAGTAAATTTGAATGTTTGTAACATTATTGAAGTTTCATTTCCAAATGTTTTCTTCTCTAGCTTACAACAATGCAACGTTGTTCTAGTGATTAACTTCGTGTTAACACAAAAATACTTGAACCTCTGCGTACTCAAGTGCCAAAACATAGGTAAAATTGAAAACGGAAATAAAGGTTGAATTATTTCAGGAAATTGAATTCCAAACATTGCTATCGATTGTGCTTTTTGTTTGTATTTTACTGATATTTATATCCTATACATGTAGTTCACGGTTCCATTTTCAATTACATAACGTTAAATGTGGTAATGGATATCACATTTTCGAAGGAATTAAATGTGAAAAATTCTTCTCAGTCTAAAATCGATCATAACCGAAGAACCAATGCAAAAACGAGGCATTTCAATTTAAAGACATCGTTATAAAATATTTGGTTTAACATCGTTAGTTTTAAACGTGCATACGTTATAGTACGTTCCAGAATTAGCTTACACAAGGCGCACACGCCTGAACTGTAAAGAGTTCATACACAAAACCCTCTGAGGATACAACTGTCAGGATTGTTAATTACAGCTTGCCGCAACAAAGGTATAAACAGCGAATAATGACATATATATATAAAGTCTTTCCATGCATTATTTACTCAATCGCACAATTTGAATTTATATATATATATATATATACAGGGCCGTCGTCGAACTTTTCAAAGTGGTCAGGCTCTAAGACCCGGCGGCCTGCGAGATCCGAATGCGCGAAGGTACTTGGGGGGTCCAGAGGCATGCCCCCACGGATTTTTGTTGAAACATAAAGGTTAAATCGTGACATCTGGGAGGTTTTGAGGCCAAAGTGCACGATATTACTAAGTTACACGGCGCCGCACCTTGCTCCATATTATTTTCAAATGCGATAAACTAGGGAAAATAGTTTGAAGGAATTCATTTCCTTTCACTCCAATTGTTAATTTGCTAAGTTGTATTGCTCTACACCTTTAAAATTTTCCAAACACACAGCTGCGCCTTTCTCCTCGAGCAACGAACTCCTCTGCAATATAAGTTAAGTCAAGAGCGTCCGTTCTTTGCTTATGAACGTGCAAAGTCATAAGGTTGTTGAGTCTAGTTTGGGACTTTGTGCTTCTCAAATATGTCTTAATTCTCCGAAGCGCAGAGAACGCCCTCTCGCTTGTGGCATTTGTATCTGGCATTGTCAGTAAGATTCGTATAAGTGGCGCAAAATCTGAGTAGATCACCCGCAATGTAGGTGGAAGCTTGCGCATATAGTCAAGTACGTGTGGCAGTCGGATCTGGTCAACTACTATTAACTAACTCGATCAAATGGCCCTAGATTCACCATGTTGGAATTTCTGGTTGCACCTCTGAACTTCTTTATGTTCAGCTTGACATCATCTAGTATGTTCAGTTTGACATCTTCTGGAAAGGGTTAAACAATTAAAAAAAAACATCTTTATAAATTGCCAGAACAAAACGAAATATGAAGTCAACCACATTGTCAAAATATGCCGCCATTTGCATGGATGGAAGCTTCAATATTCCGAGGGAAAAACTTTGACAAATAATTTGCATAGAGGGACGACGATTTCTGCCACTAATGTTGAGGAAGGGGGGCAAAGTGTATATACTAAAGATTGACCGTACACCCCTGTCTCCGGGCTCCCTACGCTGTAATGGCAACGAATTTCACTAGATGATATAGATCATATATATCGTAACTCATTTACTAAATGAATTAAGATCTATATCATTTAGTGAATTTTAGCCTATGTACAGTGTACAAGTTAATCACATCATCAATTAAATACATTACATTTAATCATGTCAAAAATGTCTACTAGATAGTTAGAGGTATTTCTATAAATAGCATTCAGAAGTGTTTGGTATACTTACGGTAAAGATTGGCAAGCTATAGTTAAATTAAAAATAATTGCCTTCTTAAAATATATTACATGACGAGTTTTTGTTTTCAGTAATAAATATTTCATCAAAAGACACACAAACAATTTCCACGGTTTTCTTGCCATTGTCAAACATCAAACCATTATAAAAACCATAATGCTTTGATGCGCACATAACGTTGCGATGATTTCCTGATAGATATCAGCACACAAAACAACTCAACTGCTACGTCAAAATGGGTACATTGGTAATACTAATGAGTTTATTCAGAGAATCGTTGATCATTACGGTATTCGAGGCTAATTTTCAAATGTCCTGTTTTCTTCCATTTGAATTTGATTTAGATTGTAATGGATGATGTTAATCGTTCAATCAGGACAATCTCTGGTTGTTTCTAAAAGGACGTCATGATATCCATAGGTTGCTCAACTGAGTTGAAGGTCTTATGCTTTTAACTTGTATGTAGACGAGCCGTAGTAACATCGGTCCTGTACCCTACATAACCTCGAACGAGATTTTATTACAATTATTCTGTGAACATTTCAATAATATTTGGTGCACAATTTGAATTCTGGAGTGTTTATCCTTCATACGTCGTTAACATTTACATTTCGAAACACTGAGAATCACATTTCAGCTCAATCTTGATAAAACGGCGTCAACACATCATTTCGTTTTGTTGCGATTATGTCTCGGTGTTCGAGACTAGGTAATTAATGTTGAAGAATAGTTCGTTTGGTCAAATTTAATGCACAACCTTCATCTGGTCTCAAAACAAGGTCATTTGATTAAATTTAAAGAAGAATACTTTTTTTTACACTTTTAAAGTCACAACTGTCTAATGTTGAATTTGCTCCAAAAATATATAGCTATGATTTTCCAACCGAGAAAAAAAGAAAAATTGCCTTCATCTAAGATGAAATAATGTGGCAAACATGATCTTCTAGATTGCATTAAACAACATCTTATGGATTATGAAGTTGGTTTTCATTATCTTGACGATGCTACTCGAGGAAACAATCAAAATAATATGGGCCGCGCTCTGTGAAAAGGGGCTTTAATGCATGTGCGCAAATTGTCCGCACAGGCTAATCAGGGACGACACTTTCCGCCTTAACTGGATTTTTGTTAAGAAGAGTCTTTCTTTAAACGAAAATAACAATATAAGCGGATAGTGTCGTCCCTGATCAGCCTGTGCGGACTGCACAGGCTAATCTGGGATCACACTTTACGTACATGCATTAAACCCCCTTTTCTCAGAGCGCGTCTCATATGTAAAATTATTTAGATTTTTTAACCACTGGATTCTGAATAACAAAATGACGTTAGAGCCAATTAGTTACACAAACACTCAGGGGAAAATAAAGTCAATGTTGAATGGGAACTTGAGAATTATTCGTATCTATCTTTGTAGATGAAACATTTTGTATAAATTGGCCTCATCAGTACGCAAGGCTTTTCATTTTTAGACGATGCTGCTTCAGCAGCTCGTCTAAGTTATCATACCATACACATTTTTTTCAAAATTTGCGACCTACCTTTAAGACCGAGCCAGTCCGATTGAGTTAGCTACATTTTCTCAATCGGCATACCTCGCCGTATTATCATTGATAAAGGTAAAGGCAGCTTGGTTCCTATCCTCTTTCAATTTATCGAGAGGTTCAGGACAGGAACCAGACACAAAACTGCCAGGTGCCATTTCAAACGCTATGACGCTGGGAAAACCCAAAATATAGTTATCCTCAAGGTGACACGTTTGACTAGCCTGTGTCAGACAAGTTAGACTAGCCTGTATCAGACAAGTTAGACTAGCCTGTGTCAGACAATTTAGACTAGCCTGTGTCAGACAAGTTGGACTAGCCTGTGTCAGACAAGTTGGACTAGCCTGTGTCAGACAAGTTGGACTAGCCTGTGTAAGACAAGTTAGTATAGCCTGTGTAAGACAAGTTAGACTAGCCTGTGTCAGACAAGTTAGACTAGCCTGTGTCAGACAAGTTTGGCTAGCCTGTGTCAGACGAGTTGGACTAGCCTGTGTCAGACAAGTTGGACTAGCCTTTGACAGACAAGTTGGACTATCTTGTGTCAGACAAGTAAGTCCAGCCTTCGTCAGACAAGTTAGACTAGCCTGTGTCAGACAAGTTAGACTAGCATGTGTCAGACAAGTTAGACTAGCCTGTGTCAGACAAGTTAGACTAGCCAATGTCAGACAAGTCAAATTAGACTATCCTGTGTCAGACAAGTTGGACTAGCCTGTGTCAGACAAGTTGGCCTAGCCTGTGTACGACAAGTTTGACAAGCCTGTATCAGACAAGTTGGACTAGCCTGTGTCAGCCAAGTTAGATTAGCCTGTGTCAAAAAAGTTACACTAGCCTGTGTCAGACAAGTTAGACTAGCCTGTGTCAGACAAGTTGGACTAGCCTGTATCAGCCTGTGTCAGACAAGTTAGACTAGCCTGTGTCATACAAGTTAGACTAGCCTTTGCCAGACAAGTAAGACTAGCCTGTGTCAGACAAAACAAGTTAGACTAGACTTTTTCAGACAAGTTGGACTAGCCTGTGTCAGAAAAGTTGGACTAGCTTGTTTCAGACAAATTGGACTAGCTTGTGTCAGACAAGTTAGAATAGCCTGTGTCAGACAAGTTAGACTAGGCTGTGTCAGACAAGATAGACTAGCCTGTGTCAGACAAGTTGGACTAGCCTGTGTCAGCCTGTGTCAGCCTGTGTCAGCCTGTGTCAGGCAAGTTAGAATAGCCTGTGTCATACAAGTTAGACTAGCCCGTGCCCGACAAGTTAGACTAGCCTGTATCAAACAAGTTGGACTAGCCTGTGTCAGACAAGTTGGACTAGCCTGTGTCAGATAAGTTAGACTAGCCTGTGTCAGACAAGTTGGAATAGCCTGTCTCAGACAATTTGGACAAGCCTTTGTCAGACAAGTTGGACTAGCCTTTGTCAGACAAGTTGGACTAGCCTGTGTCAGACAAGTTAAACTAGCCTTTGTCAGACAAGTTGGACTAGCCTGTGCCAGATAAGTTAGACTAGCCTGTATCAGACAAGTTAGACTAGCCTGTGTCAGACAAGTTGGACTCGCTTGTGTCAGACAAGTTAGACTAGCCTGTGTCAGACAAGTAAGACTAGCCTGTGTCAGACAAGTTGGACTAACCTGTGTCAGACAAGTTGTACTAGCCTGTGTCAGACAAGTTGGACTTGCCTGTGTCAGACAAGTTAGGCTAGCCTGTGTCAGACAAGTAAGACTAGCCTCTCTCAGACAAATTGGACTAGCCTGTGTCAGACAAGTTAAACTAGCCTTTTTCAGACAAGTTAGACTAGCCTGTGCCAGACAACTTGGACTAGCCTGTTTCCGACAAGTTGGTCTAGTCAGTGTCAGACAAGTTGGATTTGCCTGTGTCCGACAACTTGGACTAGCCCGTGTCAGATTAATTAGACTAGCCTGTGTCAGACAAGTTAGACTAGCCTGTGTCAGACAAGTTAGACTAGCCTGTGTCAGACAAGTTAGACTAGCATGTGTCAGACAAATTGGACTAGCCTGTTTCCGACAAGTTGGTCTAGCCTGTGTCAGACAAGTTGGACTTGCCTGTGTCAGACAAGTTGGACTAGCCCGTGTCATATTAGTTAGACTAGCCTGTGTCAGACAAGTTAGACTAGCCTGTGTCAGACAAGTTGGAGCAGCCTGTGTCAGACAATTTAGACTAGCCTGTGTCAGACAAGTTGGACGAGCCTGTGTCAGACAAGTTGGACTAGCCTGTGTCAGACAAGTTGGAATAGCATATGTCAGACAAGTTAGACAAGCCTGTTTCAGACAAGTTTGAGATAGGATTTCCAAATCTTTCATGATATTCTATTCTTATTTTTTTTAATTATAAATCTTAACACTTAAGCTCGTTATGGTCTATGTGTCTTAATTATCGAACATGAAAACAAATCAATGCATTTTTTTTGTCTTGATGTCAAGAACCAAATATTAGCTAATATAACATCTATGCGGCGTGGGGATACGCGTCGCCCGCTGCCGCGCAATTTCTAGTGATTTTTAGATTATTTTAAGTTTCCCACGGGTACTTCTTCCCCGTACCCCCTTTTTTTTTTCGTACCCAAAATTTTTGACCCAATTTTTGTTTCGAACCAAAATTTGTTTTCGTAACGAAATTTTTTTCGGCATAATTTTTTCGTACCCAAAATCTTCGTATTCAATATTTTTTCGTTCCCATTTAATTTTTCCTACCCAAATTTGTTTTCATACCCATTTTTTTTTCGTACCCAAATTTTTTTTCGTACCCATTTTTTGTTGTTGTACCCAAATATTTTTTTTGGCATAATTTTTGCGTACTCAAAATATTCGTACGCAATTTTTTTTCGTACCCAAACTTTCGTACCCACAAACAAAATTGTGGTAATGTAGATAAACTTAAATCGATGCTTTTATATCCATCCTGTTCAAAAGCATCGTCACACCAGTACTGTCAGTACTTTGATTCTTCTCATTGCGACTGCGAAAAAGTTTATTTAAGAAATAATGAACATAGTATAGTTCGTTGGTAAATAAGCCACGGTCAGGAGTATAAGCGCCTAGGACTTAAACCAAGAGTGCGAAGCACGAATGTTTTGATAACACGCATTTAAACTTCTGACCGTGGGTTTTTCGAAAACAGATTATCACAGAAAAATAGAATTTGAATTACAACACGACCATATATATCTTTGTTTAAAGGCAATAGATGAGAACTATATCTATATTTACTCCGTTCTTCTTTCTACCAAGTACATGCACCCTGTCATTTTCAATTAAGTCATTAAAACATAGCAAAACATAAAGTTGTAAAATGTAATTCATGAAAACTGAGCAAATGATGTCATATTCATGGATAAAAATCAAAGATCCAATATGACGTCATTTAAGTCGATGACTAGATGACAGTAACATACCAACGCAACTTAAATTAAAACAAAATAGTTCAATGACATTTGCCTTTTGTGTAAAATAAAATAATTACTTTCATCATACACTATTTGATATTGTTTGTAAAACGTTTAATAGTAATAGTCAGTATGTTCATAACTATATTGATATAATGCGTTTCAGCAAATGCATTTACTGGAAAATGTACCGAAATTATTCAGAACTATTTTTAAAATATAAGATGCAGCCCATAATTATTGCAGATTAAGCCACACTTGATTTTCTTCTTTGTCAATTTAAAACAAGCCGTGTTACAATGTTTCATTCTTCAGATTAATGCTGACTAAAGCGCGTAGCAACAAAGCGGTTTATTATAGACAGAGCAAAACGTACATTCTTATTACTTGACAAAATTCAGAGTAATATAAAATAAATTACACCTTGTTCGTACACAATGCATTGCAAAAAGCCCAACAATAAAAGTAACTAAAGGACCTATATGAATTTAGTATGTGCTCGTATTAGGTAACTGACTAACGTCGATTTCTTCATCATAATATATCAACTTTTTTTCTGTATAATTATAAATTACATGTAATAATATGCTCCATTTTCAGATTTTTTTCTGCAGTGGAAAAGTTAGTACCTCTAACTGTATTAAAACAACACGACCATATATATATATATATATGTTTTTCATAACGTCACATTTGTCCTCGTCTGATGTCCCGAGGTACCAATCACGATAGCACGTTTCGAAGTTACCTCATCTAAAATTTGCAGATGCTATTATATGTCAGATACACAAATGACTGGCTAAGAACCACATTGCCATATTGTTTACTGAGTTAAATTCAGTCGTTGCAAAACAATGTTTGTTATTTCTTTTACCAATGATGTCTTTGCTATTTGACAATAAAACAAAGTTGCAAACTATGATATGTTGTTTTAATACAGTTAGTAGTACTATATTAGCAATAAGCCTAGATAGGCAAAATTTACAATCAGCTTGCCAGATTGTCCAGCTTGCTGGACTTGTATAAGAGTTCCTAGAAACTGTCTTGCAAAACTTTTGTATGACCAGATAATTTCAACACAACCTGTATAATGACAGACACCTTCGCTAGGAACTTTGAAAGAATGAAGAGAGAAAATGTAGATTTATTGTGTCGAATCTTTACTTTACTTGAATTGTTATGTATTATCATACATAAACGATCTGAGCGATTGCCTCTGTTTGTGAAACGAAATTCATCATTTTTCAATAATTGGCTGTCTTTGTTTCGGAGCGAATTTATATGCCAATGTGGCAGTAACTAGTACAGCTTTTAATGGCCAAATAAGCTTACATTAAAACAATGAATTACACTGATGAGGTCATGAGTAAAAGTTGCTTGTGAAGAAAATGTTAATTTTGAATTAGCAACAAATATTCTTTACGTTACCGGTAGAAATGTTTTATTGTGCATAAGGGACAAGTATTATTTCAGATACCGATTAGTTTGTCTCGCTATATAATGGGCTGCTAACCGCTTGAAAAATAGCCTACCTAAGACCAAAACCACAGTTAACATGATTATACATGCTTTGCGCTAATGAGTGTAATAGATTTTTTTTCAAAATCTCGTTTGAGCAGTGTATCTTTGGCGATTACTTTTTANTATATAGCCAAATATCTAATCTTAACACAACTTGGTCAGTTTAGTTGTTCAAATGATATCTCGGTTGAGTGCAAAAAACGACATCGTGGCGAAGGGGACAAAGCGGGTTTTCTTATATTTCTTAATTAATCCTTTGTTGACAGGCGAATCACATTTTGTGCCTTATCATCATGAAACATACTCAGACGATTTTCCATGACAATGTCACAGCCTTGTTCGAAATTGGTTTTTGTGGCTATAGAGAAAGCTTGTCGACACTATTAAAGTCCCATTGTATACCCCTACCACCGCCCACTTATCACGCGCATGGACAATGCCACTTGAAAACGAAGAGTGTTTATTACTTTATATTGATAGCCATTTCATTTTATTTAATTATAGTGTACTGTTGTGATAAATAGGTTTCGTGTCCACTCATCATACATAAAATACATAAACATGTGAAGTACCTATTATGTTTTTCGGCATTGTTCCATCTAAATAACATATGTCGCAAGAAACAAATTTGTATACTGGATAGCCAGTCAAGAGTTTATTGTCTTAAGATATATACATTACCTTCACGGTTTGAGTATCACCATTATAGATCAGTTGAATCCAAAAATGTTTAGCATGCTAAAATTTAAAATGCTTAACATATTATGTTTGTTTTATTTAAAGTGGTTACAATCCTGGAGATTTTGGTCAACTCATTTGAAGGTAAGTCCTTTTCTCAAACTGTGGAAC
Source organism: Dreissena rostriformis (assembly GCA_007657795.1). Lineage (NCBI taxonomy): Eukaryota > Metazoa > Mollusca > Bivalvia > Myida > Dreissenidae > Dreissena > Dreissena rostriformis. Next base: position 62,266 of record VMBQ01001423.1, on the reverse strand, counting down.
AACTATAAGGTCGTTTACTGAAATGATTTTGTTAGTGGTCTACCGCTGTGATAACTCAAAACGTACTAAAGGAATGTTGACTAAACTCCTTTTGTTGTTGAAATAACGCCATATGAAAATATGCATATCATTTTATTGTTTATCCGACAAAATTTTAGTTGCTATGGTTACATAAAGAGATGCAAACTTAAATCTGGATTCTGCGAGAAGTAAAAATGATTTAAGCAGGTTAATGGCACTAGTCATGTGGATAGATGGCCATATGGTGAATACGTGTTGCTTTTTTTTTTTGGCAAATCAAAACTGTGGTTGCAACGGTTACATAAATATTGAAAACTACCATCTAGATCCTGCTATAACTAAAAATCTTTTAAATTAGGTTTATGAAACTTATGGAGATCCTGTACTTATTGCGACAAGATTAATCCGGTTTTGAAATGCTGTTTTATCTTTGACCAAGCTCCTGTTTTGTACTAGTAGCTGTTTAAACACTCAACCGTGTCGGTGCATTTTATGACTGAAATGACACTGCATAGAACTTGTATCTGCTTTTTAGCCCAGCATAATATTACATGTTTGAGCTTGTATTGCTATAATTGAAACACATGCCTAAAAGGCTAGTATTCTATTTCATGGCTGAGCTTTCATTGTTGTTTCTTATTCTCATATCTGCCGTAAGCCATACATTATCTGTTTCAGATTTAACTCGAACAAGAATGTTTATATACGCATTTTTCCAGTTTAAATTGCCACTTACAACCAAGTTTTACTTAAAGCACAACATATTACCGTGTATGATCTACGATATACAATGTACACACAAGTCCGACTTTAAGCAAGCAAGTTATTCCTCCTTTTGTGCGTTCCCTGAAACAAATGTCCGGTTGTAGGCACACACGCTACTTCCTGTCTAAGTAAACAAATGTCCGGTTGTAGGCACACACGCTATTTTCTGTCTAAGTAAACATATGTCCTATTGTAGGCACACACGCTATTTCCTGTCTGAGTTGTGGGAAAGGCGCCGAACATCTCTATGCGTGTGGAGAAGTAATACAGTGCACGGAAAAACAGGTTAGACGAACACATGTTGTATTGTTAACGCGTTGCATTAACAACAGATTTGTTCTAGGTAGCTTTTATCTGTGACACGTGATGATCAGATTAAATGACCCGCGTTGCATGGGAAAAACATTTCATATTCTCGTTAGTTTTATCTGTTACACGTGACGATCAGAATTAATGACCCATAAATTAATTAAGAACGTTATATATACATGTGTTACTTTTTGCTAACATAACAGTAAGTTAGTCTGAATATCATTAACTGACGTACATTTGAAATTATTATTGATGTATAATTATACCTTAATATCATTAACTGATGTAAATTGAAATTATTATTGGTGTATACTTATTCCACTGTCAAAGGCTGTATAAGTCCTTGTGCCATTTAAAAAATAGCTTAGTAAACGTTATAAGCTCGACTATTCGTGGACTAGTTTAGACTATCTTGCACCTTCAATGTCACATATCGAATATGTAACACGAGTGAAACATTTGACCAACATGCGCATCAAAGCAATATCACAAAATGTGATATATTCGTGTGGCATAAGACACCAACATGAAACTGTTATACGAAAAGAATGGACACGTAAAACGAAAAAAGACAATAACGTATTACATTTGTAATTGCTCAAAAAAGTATATTGTTAATACAACTCACTTTTATTGAAATCATATTTACACGGCGATATTTTTAGATTGAATAACATCATTAGCAGCAGGCATCAGTGTCATCATAAGCATGGTCAAATGATATCATATTAATTCTTTCACTTTAAATATCAATCCAAATCAAATTTAATTTAATTACGTATTTAATAATAATGTAATCATATCATGACTTGTTGAAATCACGTTTTAAGCGATTTAAATATGTTATACAAAAGCACACACGAGTGTATTTGTGATTGAAATTTTAAATTAACAATGACAATATTACATATTTACCCTGATTTAATTCAAATTCATGTTTTGGAAATGAAAGTACTCGGAAAGTACAAGAAAAATTATATTATCGTTAATGGTGCGTAACTGCCCATGTTGTGAATACGTTAGTTCATACTAAACAAAATCGTAAACATTTTATACGCCGGTCTTCCTGGTGTTTTCTTATTTCAAAATAACTGAGCAGTGAGCTTACACCGTGTTTAAACATATCAATAACTTAAGTATTAGAAATCTGTTTGTCAACATCCCTCCATTTAAACCTATTTCCCATGTGTTCCATCAAAATAAGATTTGTTAACAATGAAATCCTTCAAAACGAAAACTACAGGATTGTTCAAAATGTGTTACTAGCCATGTTGCCTAGTTCATGATATAACAACAGAATTTCATGTTTTAATAATTTAGCTTTGAGTATTATATAAACAAGTGTATGTTAGCGAGCTTATGGGAAGGCCTGGAATACAATGGTGTCCTTAATTCTCTAAAATAGCCTATATGTGTTGTAAAGAAAATTCGAATGCAACGTGTTATATTTCAATCTAATTCTTAGTGTGCCATGTGTAGTTGAAGCCATTAAAATATCGTCATGGTCTATGACATTATCAGTGCTAATCTGAATGCTTTGGACCATAACCATATGTTAACCCAATGTTGTATTATTATTTTAGGCGTGTTTCATTGAAAGGATGATGCCATTGGCTGGTGGACAACCAAAATACATGGCTGGATGCAGAGACATGTCTGTTTGTATTATTTTATTTATTTTGTATTGCCAGTTTGAAGGGCTGGCGTGACTGGAGGGTAAGTCAACTATTTATATAAAGCCAATACGTAAATGTATTATGAACTTGAATAGGCATCGTACAAAATTAAGGGTCAATTATTTTGTTTATTGACAATTGCCTATTGAAATTATGACGTAACTGTGTTGAACATGAAACATTATTATTAAGCGGTTTATTATTTGTATTGAATTTTAAATTTCATATAGCAAAGTTCTTCTATTAAGCGCAACACAACTTAGAAATTATATTTTATTATATTATATAGCGCTAAATAGAAATACTGTTCTATATGAAATTTACAATTCAATACAAATAATAAACCGCTTAATAATAATGTTTCATTTTCAACACAATTACGTCATAATTTATATTAAATATAAATTAAATATTAAATCCATATTTAAGCCATATATGCTGCACAAACTTTGTATACGTGTATGTTTTAGTTGTGTAACATAGACGACTGTTCTGCAAAGGAAACTAAGAACTTGACTGATATAAACAGACAATCCGTCCTGCTGAACAACTGCTCAGAATGTTGCTTCCGGTCATTCTGTAATACACAGGGATGTGGTAGCGGTTTCGAAGGTTTGTTATTTATCAGCTATTTGCACTTTTGTAATATTGTAAATAAAGTAAACATAAGTCAGTAAATGGATTAAATGGATTGATAATTTTATTCAAATATATGTTCATTTCTGTTAACAATACCTTCGTTTTTTTTCAGGAAATTCAACTTCAATTCGATGTTTCAGTTGCCAGGAAATTTACGGAGATAAATCGTGCAACTCTTTGACATTGTGAGATAATAAAACTCATGTATATTTGCATAACCATTGATCAGATTTGAATTATTCTTTAATTGTGTTCGTTCTTGGCACGGTAGGCAATCAATGGAAATATATTGTTCACGAATGTTTGCCTTTGCCTACCAAGTTCACTTTGTGTACAAACCGACACTTTTTACATGGAACTCATTAATGTCATGTGCATAACACTAGTATATTCTTACAGTTTCATCCGTACCTACAGCCAAATGATATAGCTCCTTTTTAATTTATGTTGTTTTTTTGTGTGGAAGGGAAGCGGTACAGTGTTTTTAAACGAGATAACAAATAAATGCACGGGATTGTTGTTATTGCAATCTACCGCACAATTACGTGGTAGCATTTCACAAAAACTGTGAGATTTTGGTAAACGTATTGAAATAAGAAAACGTTTAACCTGACTTTTCTAGATGTGCCAGTCTGAACTTATCAGTCCGGATGGACATCCTTCTGATCCACATGCCGTGAGATTGGGATGTGGTTCAAGACATGTACGTTGATGTTAATATCTAAGTCATTTGTGTCGTGTTCTGAGAAAACTGGGCAAAATGCATGGGCGTAAAGTGTCATCCCAGATTAGCCTGTGCAGTCCGCACAGGCTAATCAGGGACGAATCATTCCGCCTGAACTAGATTTTTGCTAAGATTAAACGAAAATTCCATAAAAGCGGAAATTGTCGTCCCTGATTAGCCTGTGCGGACTGCACAGGCTACTCTGGGATGACAATTTACACACATGCATTATGCCCAGTTTCCTCAGTACACGATACATTTAAGAATTATCGTTGCCATAATATGAACAAGACAAACATATATTTTAAACATTCTTCTTAGTTAGGCGCGTTGTTTTTCTTAATTGAAAATACTGTATACAGAATGTAAAACAGAATGTTTTATTTTATGACATTATGTTTTAAATTTTCATTCTGCAAAACTATGCGCAAGTACCTATATGGCAGTTCTTTTTCCATCATAAAAATGTGTTTGTGAGAATAAAATATATTACTTTGACGAGTAAACGAACACACTAAGATAGTTTAGCTTTAGTTATATACACAGCGACATAACAACGCCTAGCTAAGCTGACTTGTATTGCTCACTCGTTTAGTTTATTATCCCTATGTAACATTACGTTATGTCACCATACAATGTAAAACTGGTGTCACCTGTAGGATATTTGATTGATGTCAAACTTGACTACCATATAGTAGAGTTTTGGTACCAGGGTGCGTATACTAACGTAATGATCTAAGATAATGAGTTTTGAATTTTTCGAAATAATCAAACGTGTTCATATACAAGGTTGTTACTTATATAATTTTAGTGTATGGTACATGTATATGCAAAAATATAATCACATTTTTACTTAAACCTTTAATTAACACTTTTGTGCATGATTTTTATCAGAGATGTGAATTATTAAAGCAGCTTTACACAAACCAAAACATTACTCTAGAACAACAATCGATTCATTGTTGTGACGACGATCTCGGTAACTGGAAAGTGGAATCTATAGGTACATTTACATCTGTGTCTTGAAAATCCATCTGTAACTTGAATGTATAGAATCTACAATCGATATTAATCAGAAGAAATGAGAATTTAAACTTCTTAATTATATTAAGCTTGTTGTCAAAAGACAGTATCAACAAATAATTACTACAGCTGTATTGTGTATGGAGTTATTCTGGCCCATAATCTTATATTGTATTCTCATATCATCTAATGAAACCGAGTTTCCAGATCTATCCAAATATATATAATTGTTGTTGAATACACTAACTCTTGTTGCATCATTTTTAGAGAATTAATCCATATTAAATTATGTACTTACTTAGCACATTTTACATTATTATAACTACATGATGATCATGACCGTAATTTGCAACAGAGCCGCATGTTCTTCCAGATGGACTTCTATAAATATTATTCTATAAATACATGATTGCGTCTTTTATTTCGGCAAACACGCTCACATGTCCTTCAGTCCTTGAAGGTATGTTAAATCTCATCAATTCAAAGTTTGCATTGTGTTCGTTATTTGTTTTCATTGTGTTAAATGTTGTGTACGAATTCGTCGAAAAGAACAAATGATGTGTTAATTTGATTTCATGAGTTGTGCATGTTTTATTATTGTAATCCAACATTGTTGTTACCTTGGATGCCCATCTATTATCTGTCATTAGCTGGCCTGGATATTTTGAAAGAGATGTTCATGCTCAGCCTATATGTTTTGTGCCTGATTGAAATTGGAAAACAATAGGCACACATTGGTCATATTATCAGTACAACAGGTTGCGTTTAACAATGTCGGACACACACTTGCAAGACCAAGTGAACAATTTATGTAACGATGTTCTCACAAACAAAGGTAAAGGTAAAGGCATGGGTTTATAATCTGATAATGATACTAGACTCATCTTCAACCGACTTTGAACTTTACTCCCCGATCACTTGAATATAAGTCGTCCATGTATATTCGGAATGGTATGCAGCCACTGCACATTGGCTTACTTCCCTCACAGGTACCCATTCATACTCCTGGGTGAAGAGGAGCAAGCGTGGGATTAATTTTTTGCTCATGAAAATTCCGTGGTCTGAGTGGGATTCAAACCAGGGACCTTTACCACATTACACACATTACCACTCATTTTAGGCACGTGCAATTTCGATCACGGAATGTGTGGGTGGAGCAACATGCCTACAGATGACTTTGATTGGCTGTTACACAGTGAAGCCACGCCCACAGACAATACGGGGCCCACCAATGACCACACGCTGGGGAAAATGACAGGTTGTCAACTGTTCTTTTATTTGATAACAAATATTAAGGGCAAATAATTGAAATCCGATACATTTCAAAATAATTTTCATAAGTGGTAAATGATTTTTAGAAGAAATGGATTGTTGTGCCTGGAATGAGAAAATGTATCTAATAAAACTAAGGAGAGCGTTAGCGAATTTCTCAAAATATGCAATTTGTTAGAAAACAGGATTAAAAAAAATGCTCTTTTAGTGCCGGAAAGCAGTGTATCTTTCTGGAAAGTCCAAAAAAGGGTTTACTTACCTAAGATAGGCTTTCTCTTCTTCGGTACCATAATCTCTAAATATCTGTTTTGTATTTTAAATATTTAAACTTAAGATTAAACGTGTAAAACTCTCTAGACTGTATTAGTTCACGTCATTCAATATTTGATTTCAATAAAATTATCCCCAATGATATTTATAGCCGATACAATTTATTTCGGCGTTGTTGTTTTCCTCTGACTTACATGTTCGATATACCATTCAAAGAAACATTGAATATGTATTTATCTTTATGTGAAAAACTGTGTTTCTATATGGCAGGAAAGTACCTCTACATAGAGACGAGCGCCCCTAGGAAGTTCGGTGATCAGGTGTGGCTAATCAGTCCTAGATTCTCCCCGGGCGTCAAGTGCTTGACCTTCTGGTACAGCATGTACGGGTATACCGCAGGCAGGCTCACTGTTTACGTCACACCGCACCAATCTTTTCCGGAGTCAAGAGTGTGGAATATGACGGGCAACCAAGGACCCAACTGGAAACAGGCCCATGTTACCATGGATTCACGCCTTGACTTTTATGTGAGTATTTACATCGTATTATGACGTTTGTTTACTGTAACATGCTACTGTAACAAATGACCTACATTGTTTTTCATCAAGTACATGTTCAAGGACGAGTAACTCAGGATGTGCGGGGATGCAAAGTTCTTCACATCTAACATTCATGGTGATTAAATATTTGAAGTTTCAATTTTATCTCTTTGGAAATGAGGAAGACATTCACAACACATACTAATAACATGGTATGCTGACACCCAAACAAGAGTATGTTTTCGGCAATATATTTAGAATAAACAGTAAATGTTGATGCTGATAAAAAAAAGTAGGCCTACATCGATTTCATACAAACATCTGTTGTACACATGTACTATTGGTCTTTTTATATGTGTGAAACCATGTTCAATGAATTAATATATTTACTGTTACGAATTTTCAACTTATGAATGAACAGTATATGTTTGTCGTAAGTATGTCTATATGTATCATACACAGTAAGCTCTTATTTTGTTTAAATATGTTCCATAACATAAGATTAAACAATTCCCTTACAGCCTTAACACATAATTATAATGTCAGTAACACAATCGGATGGCTTTTCCAACGTTTGAGACAGCCCCTTTCACTCATGTAAATAGAACACGCTTGATCCGCTATTTCCCTAATTCTTTATTCCATTTACGGAAGTGTAACATCTTAAAAACGAAACAAAACTGAAATGGTGTTTTGCAGGCAGAAAGACCACTAAATGGCCTTAAAACATATGCATATACTTTTTACTTACCACCATAGTTATACAATGTGGCCGCGCTAAATGTCCAATCTCGTCCTTAAGACGAGATGGAAGTGAACAAAGTCGTATGTACATATCAGCAAAACACGCTACAAATATGCTGTTATTTTCATGCTCTTTGTGTAAGCTGTATTTGTGTCTGATGTCGTTGGTTTGTCGTCGAGCCCGATTAACATCAGTCGTAGTCAACTGCAAGATATTCGGGCGATTGAACGTGTCGGAGACTTCAATTAAATCGGATTGAAATAAATGTTTTTAATTTCTGAAGCAGTTATGTATACTTGCAGATAAACTTTGAGGCAACAGTCGGAGATGGTTACCTAGGCGACATAGCGATTGATGACATAGTTGTCACTGATCACCCATGTGCAGCAGTTAACATTGTTGGTTGAAAAGGACAAGTTGTTGAAAGAAAGACTTGTTGGGATACATGTATTGCTATTTTATTTTGAAGCAAATACAATGATTGATGTTTAGAAATTAACATGCTGTCAATAAAACTGATATCAGCTGTGATTTCGTTCTTGATTCAGAAAATTCTAGAAAATCTTGAATCATGGACGCTTCCGCAAATGTAAAATAAGCCACTCAAAATCATATATGGCATATATCGTGTAAAAGTCATGTACTCGTCATGGTTTTACTTGATTTAGTTACCACCTTCAAAGCTTTAAGTGGTTCAATATGTAGAAACTATCTATATTGTTCGAGAAGAAAGTAATGTTATCTCAAATAAATGGAGAAAAAAAAACATATGTGTTAATAGATATATTGAATCAAATAAAATACAATTTAATATAAAAATGTAAACATTTCAAAGAACAAGTCTGAAAAGTGTCACTTCTTTTTATTGTATTGTTCTATAACATAATTACACGTATTAGAGTAAGAATGTTTCCAGTAAATTCAATCAAACGTTCATTTTCATCCCTTTAATTAACTCTGTTTCCTAAATACATTGTCATGTATTTACTTTTCGAATCCTTACATTGCTGCTCAGTGACAATTTATTTAAGATCGGCGTGGCGTAGTGGATATGGTGTCTGCCTAGCGATCGGGAGGTCATGGGTTCGAACCCCACTGGGAGCGTTCCTTTGATCTCCCCCAAAGACACCAAGTACTGGTTCTAGTCCCAGGAAACGGACTCGAGAGCGTTTATATAAGCCTATGGCTTTCGATGCAATCGAGCAAAAAGAAATAGGTTTAAACTAATCCTTACATGACGTTGTAATTACCATCAACATAAAAATGGCAAACTTCTACATGTTATAGTTAAATCAATAATTTTCCATTATATCTCATTTGAAAAGATTTCAAAACATTAAAGATTTATTAATAAGTGAGTCAGTTAAAATTGCATAACCTTTTAACTGACCACAACTAGTTTAGTTAGAGTTATGCAAGTGTCATGTAAGAGTTGCATATCAATATAGCCGAAGCCATATACAATGCGTTTATTTAAAGCTCACATACTATCAGAGTGTTTTAAGTTAACTTGAACCAAAGATTCCATCTTTCCGTGTCTTTCCGCCCGTCTATCAGTCCCGCTACTTTTGCAGAGCATAACTCAGACAGTATTGAAAGGATTCAGATGAAACTTCATATAATGATAGATGGACTTGAGGTGAAGTGCAAAGCTCAAGAACCATAACTATCTCAAGAATTTAGAAAGTTATTGCCCTTAAGTTAATTGTATTATGCGCAGCATAACTCGCTTAGTATTGCAGGCATTTAATTGCACATCTTTGCTTGGTAGAGGACATTGACACAAAGTGCATAAAAAAAACGTCAAATATTGTATCAGTATTTTTTTCAGTTATTTCCCTTGGCTTAATTTGTTTTAATTGACCTAATCAGTTTATTGTGTAGTTAACTTAGGAAGTAATGACGGGATTCAAATGAGGTTTTATATAATTAATTTAATATATTAAATGTAGTGTAGTATTATGAAGTTTAATCTTAGTATAATCATTTCATTACAGTAGTGTCCTAAAGTTAAAATAAATAACAAGTTTTGCTGCTCAGTGACAATAATTGCATTTTATATTCCGTATATGTACAGTTTTGTCATCATCCTCATCATCATTCCCTACACCGAACTGGTCGTTCGGAGGAAATGACAGACGACGACACAGATATCCTCTCCCAGTCAGGTCTGTTGTGGGCTGCTGGAAGTAGCTCATCTATGGGGAGGGACATCCACTCTTTCATATCGTTCATCCAGCTTGTCTTCTTACGGATTCGATGGCGACCTCCCTGTACCGTACCATAGAGCAATGTAATGCACAGAGAGTCTTTCCTGGTGTCGTGTCCAAAAACCAAGCCAGCTTTCGTCTTTTGATGGTCGAAAGGAGTGGTTCTTGTTGGCCAACTAGTGCTTTGCTTATGTTCCGGACGTACTCGTTGGTTGTGTGTTATATGTCGGAGATGCGGAGATGATTTCATGGACACTTGTTTTCAAATGCCTGTATCCTGTGTTCGGTGTCCGCTTGAAGTGCCCAGGTATGTTGTTCGTGCTTTTCATCATAATCTTCGACTTCTACGTGCTGACCTCCGTCCGTATGCTCCTGTTCTTTTATAGAGTCTGTTGGTGAGGTCTTGAAGTTCACTGCTAGTGCCACCCATGAGGTTAATGTCATAAGCGAATATCAAGTTAGACATGTGTCTGACACCGATGGAGATGAGGGTGTGGTGGAATTGGAGGATCTACGGCATTATCTGCTCTACGAAAAGGTTAAACACAACGGGGGAGAGCAGACATCACTGAAGGACACCCTCTGATGTCCTGAAAAAGTCATCCGCTTGTCCATTGAGAAGTTCCTCGCTGCTGGAGAATCCTTACGGGTCTTGGAAACGTTTGTCATTAAATAATCATACTAAAGATTTCACTTCATATGACAACACTATAATTAATCATTTATACGAATTACATAAAGCTTCATTTTTATCCCTCTATACAAGTTATTCACTACAAAAGAAACTGGCTATTCTAAAATAAACAAAGCCAAGGACATAACATGAAATATAAATGCAAAAAGACGATTATAAGATGTTCACTATTTCGACGATAATTTCGTTTTTTATTAGTTTTATTAGTTTTATTTAATTTGAAAATAAAAAGAACGTGAAGATGGCCCTATATTACTCACTTGTGTACTGGGTCAGGTCGACCCAAGGGGTATGATTTGAACAATCTTTGTTTGGTCCAAATCTTATCCCGCATACCAAATATCAGTGTTTTGATTTTTATAGGTTTATGTTATGTTATTATGAAATATGAGTCAACATAAAACATTTCATCCAAAACCCCAGGGCAAAATTAAACCACAGAGTCATGATTTGAATAAAATTGAGGGGATGGTTATCCAATGTCACGTAACAAATATTAAAAATTTTGGAACTTGTTTTTTCAAAGAAAAGTTATTATATTTATTAAGTCTTTAAGTCTATAATTCAGGTGACCCCTAGAACATGTCCAGTTTTGACAAACTTTGATCTAAACAAACTTTGTACAGGATCATAGCACATAAAGCTTCATAACAAATTTTAGCAATAGGACACATGGTTAAAGATTGTGTGTTTTTTTTTCAATTATTTACTTTACAAGTCTATGTAAATAATGAGACTCCTGGGTGTTTTGACCCCTGAGGAATGATTTGCGCAAACTTATTATATTTCCACTCTTCGAAGATCTGAGTCAATAATTACACCTCTTGGACATTTCTATAACATATTTTTCCTCATAGTTGTATCTCCATGACATAAGCAATATTTTCGTTTATGCTGTTTAGCGCCACACGATTGTGCAATCTCTACCACTTATACAATTCTAGAATACGAGTAGTGTAGTAAATATGTCATTTTTTAATTTAAGCTGGAGACGTGTGAAGTTTAAATTTGTTTTCTGTAGTTTAAGGCATTATTTACTCAATTTGAAATTATGCAAAAAGATCTATAAATATCGTAAAATTGACGCCATATTTGCATGCATGAATCTTTGTATGAATAACTTTAATTTATATAAATAAAACATGCATATTGGTATTCCATGTTTTCTTCTTTGTTGCAGCAAGTTGTAATTTACAATCATAACAGTTGTATTCTTAGTGGTGTTTGCGTATGATGAACTATTTACAGTCGGGCATGTGCGCTTACTGTCAGCTAATTCTTAATCCAACTATTATGTGTGAACATTAAAGGCATAAGCAGTAAGACCAAACCTTTTATAACGATTGTTGTCATAAAATTCCTACTTCGGTTATGATTTAGACTAGACCATTTTTTTTACTCATTTTGCTTATTTTGTGTCAACGAAAATGTGATCTTTATTAGCACATTTAACGATATTATGCTACATGAATATCACTTAAAGATAAAACCGAAGAGCAAAATCGATGTCAACGCTTGGAATTCAATTACCTGAATAATATATTATTTAAACCGTAAGGTCAGTTTACAAGTTCAGTTTTGTTTTTGCGTTATTTTTCAATAGATTCAAGTTATGTTGTATTAACCCACACGTTTATCATGATAAAAACGTTGCTTTCGTACCAACTAGAGAAGAAAACATTCGGAAAAGAAGCAATAATTACAAAAACTCAAGTTTGTTGCGAGACATAAATCGAGACACTCAGTCAACCATTTGTAGAAGGCCGGAGAGGGGAGTCGTCAGGGATACAATACAAAGTACAGTGAAGACGCGATGTTGGTTGTTTTTCAGCAAACCACATTTGTCCTCATCTGATGTCCGGAAGTAGTATCACGAAGTTAAATCATAGAAGTATAATGATTGCCCAATATCGTTTACCTGATTAACCAGATTCATCCTGAGCAATCTACTGCATTGTTTATTGTTAATGCCGTTTCTGTGACAAAACAGTTGCTGAACATACATTTTACTTTAAAAATCTTAGTAATGTGCCCATAAGACGTGCCCCTCTAATCGTCACTTAACACGTATATGAGTGTTGTGTTACAGACATAATATGCACAATTTATACAGAAAGTACAGTTGCATTGCAAATTAAAAAGGGCTTGATATGATGATCATTAATGCCAATTTATTTAGATTTAACTTGGTGTGTGTGTAATCGATGACGGTTGAAGGGGTAGTTCTAGAATGTGTATTTAGAATGTGTTTTTGTGTGAGATGTTGGTGTGTGTGGTTGTTTGTGGTTTATGATTGTATATATTGGAGTTCGTTGTGGATGTGTCTGGGGGTTGTATGAGGGCTTTGTTTCTCCCTTTAGTAGACATAATACCAATATCTAAAGCAACGTTTATCATGATACACAGCGTTGTTTTGTTGTCAGCTGGACAAAAAACAATTAACAAAAGAAATAGTATGTTTGCAACCACTGGAGTTTATTGCAAAACAACAGTTGAGGCTTTTAGCCAATCATTCTGGGTTTGTACAGGGTGTTCTCAGCAGGTCGGAGCGGTACATTGCAGTTGTCATTGATACAGCAGAAGGTACACTGGAAGTCTACGTGCTGGTTGTTTTTCATGACGTCACATTTGTCTTCATCTGATGTCCCTAGGTACCATTCACGATAGCACGTGCTAAAGTTACCGCACCTAAAATGTATACGTAGTATCTGTTTAATGAGAAGAAGATGTCGTGTTTAAAAAATAAATGTTGATTGCTGAAATGTATGTTCATTCGTCGAGATATTATAGTGTTCATTCAAAATGCATTAGTATGATTGGTAAGAGACGTTTACACAATACACACTACATACTCGTTTTGTGTTCACACATTTTGAAGTCTATATAACCTTTGAAACACGCTGCGTTATAAACGCCCTTGACACACTTTTGTTCTACGTATTGTCAGATGAAAATCTGTGTAAGAATTACAGTATAACAAACCGGTTCAAGTTACAGAAATGTCATTGACAGTGTATACCAATCAACTTGAGCCACGTTAAATAGCGAAAGGACCACACCGAACTAGGTATCTGCCGCGTAGCTAACCAATTGGATGAAATGTTTACACTATGAGTGGCACATATTTGAAACTACTCATCAACTGCATGTATAATACTTTACTTCATAAACAACACTTATTCTTACGTTCTATTCACGGATCTGGTTCCGTCCAAATGATTGGTGATGTGGTTGAGGCAGTAGTTGTTAGGGGCAACGCACGGCTTGGAGGAGTGTTCTTGTTCACAAATCTGGATCGGGCCCGAACACTGGTGACAATTGGCTGTAATGATGGTAACCAAAGTGTAGTATATACAAGGTAGCGTACGTAATCTATCACATCTAAATGTATACATATTCAAGAGACTATTGAACGACAAAGCCATCAAGAGGATTACAACTAAATTAAATAAATCAAAATGGCATATAACAACTGTTTTATTTACAGTGTAAGTTATTTTACTCAATTTAGCATATCAATATCTTAATATAATGCACTTACTGGTCTGAGTGCCCAACCGGAACGGCGGTGGTTCTGTAGTCTAAATGAAACAAAAGCGTGTGTAAACACAGAAGCCATAACTAGGAAAGAAGCGTATACAAACATTTCGACAAGCTGTTATCAAGTACAGTTATTATCATGCCATGGCGATTGTGGGTGAACGACTATTAAGCTATTCAGTGCATTATTAGCATACATATAGAGGATATTTGTTGGATTCGCTGGAATATCGATTTTAACTTATGTATTTTGTATCGTTTATTTGCATTGTAAAAGAGTTTAACTGACGTCATTTTACAGTAAAACAGTGAAAATTATCAATAATTCTCTGTTTTACTGTGAAATGACGTCATTTTTTTACTCAATGACGTCAGTATTCCGGCGAAATTATCCAGTTAAACTCATTTACAATGTAAATAAACGGTAAAAAATACATAAAAAAATAAAATGTGTTGGATTCGTTGGAATATCGATTTTAATTCACTCGTGATCATAGAAAAACATATTTTTCATTTTTTGAAACAGTGAATTATCAGTTTTAATGCACGGATATTTCTCTATAAACCACTGGAAAGCATACAAAATTGTTTATTCTTTTTATTCTTAAGGGGTGTTGCTGCAGTTTTGCTGATTTTTTTCCATCTATTAACTTTTGCTCAAAATTTATATTCAAGTACTACATACAAATACTATATGAAAAATGAAATAAAAACATAGGGTCACCGGCCTTGTTTTGATTTTATTCACCATTTTATAACATGTACTTTTTCATTAAATCTGAAAAATCTCTAATTGCATAAAAATGATTAATAACCTATGAAATTGGCAACATATTGATATTATATAAGATAATATATATCATATACCATTTAATTAAACCACAAACTACCAAAAAATGGAGAACACAAGTTAAATTTTAAGAAATTTTAATTTTTATAATTTTTATGTCACCCAAAAAAACGTTTTTTTTTTACTATTTTAACACAAAAATGGAAGTTAAAAAAGTTCTATCTAATAACTTTTTGCGAAACTGCTCAAATATGTTCATCTACGTATTGTTATCATAAAACAAAAATAAAAAAGGGGGGTCACCGCACTTTTAACAGAGATTTTTTTGTTCAACTATCCCTACCGTCTATGTCAAATTTCCTAAAATACAGCAATTAGGCGAAACCCAAGTACCGGTACACAGACTGTTATGCATAAACATTATAGATTGTTTACAATCTTAATTGGGATCACAACGGCTTACTAAAACACAGCACTAATACAATATTTAATCACAAACATAAGACCATACAGTATCAAACTCGACCTTAATCATCCATAACAGGGACTTGTTGACATATTTCGGCATGTTTTGGAGTTTGTGATTAAATGCTTTAAATTGATTAATGTAAACAACAGGACTAAAGAGCTCCAGGAAAAAAACAATAGTGAAATAAAAGAAAGAAAAAAAAATAAAAAAGTTAACCGCACCTGGGATCGAACCACTGAGTACCTATTATGAACATACTCGGTCATAAATGTGTGATGATTCTGATAACAAAACTATTGGGTTGTGATAATAGCATCGGTGTTGCCATAATATATCCTCGGTTAAATAAACTGCCGCAACACCCCTTAAATAAACCATTACATGTTATATGTATGCGTACCTGTGTAGAAAGGTCATCGGTTGTTGGCTGTGTAGTCTTGATGGCTGCTATTGAAAGCATTGAAATAGTTACACTATTAAATTGGCAGAAATGCCGAAAAACTATTTAAAGGGACACATACATAAAATACAAATATATATATAAGGTACCTTTTGATTGGATTAATTTGATATGATTTGTATTGGGTGAGGGGATGTAAAGTAAATAACACGTAAAACAAAATTTGAGTTAAAAAAAAAACTATAATTATTATGTTCAATATTTCGACAAGACGTTCACTTTCATACGCAATCGACAATACGTTTTGATGATTGAACGATTATGCGAAAACTAATAACAAATAGAGTGAAATAGCCATGTGTTTGTGCATTAAATTCTTGTTCATAGCATCTCTTTGTACGTTGAGTTGGAAAATGTTACATATCATCATACTATAATAACTACAACACACTACTTAAGATGGTTGATTTAAACTTAGTATTTACGAATCATAATTATGTATGATTTACAACTGGGTCTAAAGATGCAGGGGAAACCCCTACGAATGTTTAATTTAGGAAATCGTCATGTTAGCGTTTTTATCGCATAGTTTTGGTTTACAAACACTCAATGGTTTTGTCTGTTTGAAATGATTCCTAAGTCAGAAAAATGCTGTTATATTCCATTTCAATGTTCGAATATATTTTGTCGCTCAATTTTTTATTCTTGGAATCCATGAGAAATAATTGTCAATCCGTAAGTGAGCAGCCCTTTAATTAGGTAAAATTAAAGATTTCAATCGCCATTACTCAATAATAATGATTTATTTGTATACTACATACAACTGAGATAAGGTCGGTAAAAAGGATTGGTCGAAGAAAGTGGAAACGAAAAAGATAAACGAAGTGAAATCCCGAGACATCGTCGGACTAACCGAACTACTGATGTAAGTAACCAATATGCACCGCGATCCTACATGTACACGGTAAATAGTTTTTTAAATAATGCTAAATGTCTTAAAGGCGATTGAGACATTACTTTTTATTGATATCTAAAAGTTATTTGCCATCTTGCAATTTAAAAATCGGCCAAGAATTGCGTTATAGAGCTGAATTCAAAATTGGAAATGGTTTATTCTTTACCTTGAGTAGATGTTTGACTGCTTGTTGGTGGTCTAGTTGTCTAAACATAATACAGTTTAAGTATAATTGAAGTATAAACATATATTGTTTATTGAACTTTCTTGTTTTATAATACTATTAAATCTTGTGTTTACGATGGGGTTAAGCTATTGAACAATGTAGTCGTATACATGTTTTTGATTTTAAATTAAAATTTGACAATTTGAGCTGTTAATACAGGAAAGAGAACACTATCGCTATTGATGAACCTGCAGTTGACATGGGCGTTTTAGGGTAAGTTATTTTAGAAAACCGATTATTCTCCATGTATTTGTTTTGAAATCAAATGTTCTAATGTACTTAATAATTTACAGGTTTATTATTTAAAGATGCATATTATTAAAAACCCTACATTTGAGACTTACCGTGCTATCTTCCAGACAAGGGTGGGCACTTAGAACAATGTCATCAATAGCAATGTCACCAAGGTAATCAGGGTTACCAGCACCAACTGTTCCCTCAAAGATTATCTGAAAAAAAAATGATTGTAAATATATTATTTTCAAAAGATAAATTTTACGTGAATGATGCTTAAACATTAAATATGAATTATTGTATGTATTAAACACACTGAACAAAACGTCGAGGCCATCAGAGGAAAAGCTGGATGGACAATGTAAAAGAGTGGACATCCCTTCCGATTGATGAATTACTCTCAGCAGCACACAACAGATCTGACCGGAGGAGGATTTATGTATCGTCGTCCCTCATTTAATGATGATGATGATGATGATGATGATAATGATGATGATGATGATGATGATGATGATGATGATTATGATGATGATGATGATGATGATGATGATGATGATGATGATGATGATGAAGAGGGAGAGGAGGAGGAAGTTGATGAACAAAACATTTAGTGATTCTATGAAACACTCACATGAAATTCATCTGATTTTTAGAAACACTCACATGAAATTCAACTGATTCTACGAAACATTCACATGAAATTCAATTGATTCTACGAAACACTCACATGAAATTCAACATGAGAATCTAGTTTCACGTGTGCCTGTTTCCAGTCCGGACCTTGGTGTCCAGATAATCCCCAAATGGTGTATCCGGGGATAGCGTTGTTCTGTGACATGAACACCTTCAGTGTTCCGATACTTGCACCGTTCATGCTGTACCAGAAGTGGAGGCATTGCGGCCCCGATTGGACAGAAGGGGCCAACAAGGGGCTCTTGAACCAGGCCTTGTCATCCTGGGCTCTCGGTGAACTTGACTCTATGAAGGCGTACATGCCTTAAAAAACAAACGAATTGTTGAAATAGTTTTGTATTATATTTTGTTATATATACATATGCTTTTTTCGGGAAAAAAGGCAAGGTGCCCATCATTCCACATAGAACACATGACAAAGAAATATATATATATACGTACCTGAACATTCATATGGTAAGTTATAGATGCAACAACATGTATATTTGATGTAAAAAGAAAAGTTTGGAAGCAAAGGAAGGAAAGAAGTCTAGCGTTTGAAATGTTAACAGTTTTTTTATCTACAGAGTCAAATACTATACATTCCAACAAAAACAAGTTATCAGAAAGATCGGTGTAAATCGAACAGAAAAAATGTATATTAAAGGCTAAGCCAATTCTCGGGAACCCCGGCTATTAAAGGCTAAACCAATTCTAGAAACCCCCGCTATCAAAGGCTAATCAAATTCCCGGGAACCCCGGTTATTAAAGGCTAAACCAATTCTTGGGAACCCCCGCTATTAAAGGCTAAACAAATTCTCTGGAACCACCGCTATTAAAGGCTAAACCAATTCTCGGGAACCCCGGCTATTAAAGGCTAAACCAATTCTTGGGAACCCCCGCTATTAAAGGCTAAACAAATTCTCGGGAACCACCGCTATTAAAGGCTAAACCAATTCTCGGGAACCACCGCTATTAAAGGCTAAACCAATTCTTGGGAACCCCCGCTATTAAAGGCTAAACCAATTCTTGGGAACCACCGCTATTAAAGGCTAAACCAATTCTCGGGAACCCCCGCTATTAAAGGCTTAACAAATTCTCGGGAACCACCGCTATTAAAGGCTAAACCAATTCTTGGGAACCACCGCTATTAAAGGCTAAACCAATTCTTGGAAACCTCGGCTATTAAAGGCTACACCAATTATCGGGAACCCCGGCTATTAAAGGCTAAACCAATTCTCGGGAACCCCGGCTTTTAAAGGCTACTCAAGTATTAGAAGACATCTTGGCTAGAGAATAATACTCGCTTATGGTTTCTTCCTCAGACTTGGCAACGAAATGAGTGAAACGGTTTGGCATGTACATGTAATTTTATACTAATGCATTTTTTACAGAAACCGCCTATAGTAAATATGCTACATATGAAAATAAAAATGATATCTGTTTAAACTTGTAATTAGATGTAAAGTAGCAGAGATGTTACGTGCTTGTTTTTATTTTATTTATGTCGTTACCACGACTAAGTAACTCGTACCAACGACCGAGACAACAGTTAATTATTTCGTTACTTACGCGTGGAAATGTGTTTAAATGTCATGATTTCGGCATAAATAGAAATAAGCACTTTATCATCGGTTTCCAAGTAATTAATAGACTCATTATTGTCGTATTTTATAATGCTTCTCTTCTTCTTTTATATTTTTAAACGTGGAGTCTTGCCCATGTTCTTGTGGATCAATCGTAGAAAGTAAAACAGAACAAAATGTTTTGAGGAAGCAATATTTGCATACATTATTTAGTGAAATAGTGTCATCTTCTATGTTACCACAAAAGAACACAATACCTGTGGATGTTGAGAAATTTTAGATACAAAATTAATGAAGGTGAATACATTAATTGTTGTTGTCACAATTGCAACTAGTAGACAACCTGTAGCATTGCCAAAGGTGTGGTCAGCTGTCGGCCCAGTGGCATCTGTTTCACCTGTGGGTGTGGAACCTTTATATAAAACCCAATCAAAATCATCTCCGTCCATATTGCTCCAGTCACATTGAGCACCATCAAAGTTGCACGTGCCTGAAATGAAAGTTGCATACTATTATGGTATGGATCAGCAACCTTTGTCGAACTCATATATCTAGGCGCAAAATGTGTGAATTTTAGTTCATACTATTCATATATTGCCTTCAATTAATTACACATGTATATCCAAAACAAGAATATATATTTTAAACATATGTCAGACGGAAAATGCACTAAGATTCTCCGTAGATAATGTACCAAGATTTCTTTAAAAGTTGATTGAGTGTAACCATTGCTGATTTGTTGAAATTGAAATATTCTACAGGTGTTCAAATGGCGGAGAGTAATATAATTAAAGTTGTGTCACGTTTTGGTAAATTCACAAAATTGAAAAACAAATGTTTCAGATCTGCAAATTTTCGTTGTAGTTATGATATTTGCGAGGAAACAGTAATACTGAACATTCACCATGCTCCAAATTATCCATTATATGCATTTTATTTTTTGACGAATTTAAAATCTTAAAAATTATAAAGCAAACGCGAAATGATTGAATGATTTGAAGAGTTTTGTTGTTATCGTTATATGGTGTGACATAACGAGGATTGCTAGACTTTTACTCCAAGGGTCAGTGGTTCGAGTCCGGGTGTGGACAACTTTGTTTTCTTTCTTCAATTTTATTATTATTTTATACTGGAGCTATTTAGTTCCGATGTTTACATTATCAATCAATTTAAAGCATTTAATGACAAACTTCAAATTATGTCAAAATCTGTGAACAAGTCCCTTTAAAAGTTATTGTCAAATTTGAATGGACTGGCGGACAGATACAATTATCGGAAACAAATGGTTTCACACCCATTTAAACTTAATTAAATCTAAATAATATTTCATTATTATATATTTCGCCAATATTATTCTGATTCTGATCTTGTTACTTGAATATTTTTTTAAAATATAATTTAGATGAATATAACACTTTCCGAACTTCAATCGAGAAAAATAGTATAAGATAAAAAAAAAGTAAAGCACACTATAATACTGTTATTGTTTTATGAAATTCGCGAAACGTGAGCAGATACAATCGAGTATTAATATCAGGAACATATGAATCTTATACAATTTATGACAAAATAGTTCGCCTATATTATAATTCGCGAGCTTTTAAATGGTTGATCGAATAAGGCAATACTAAAATGTTCTTTACCGTTTGCAGCCCACGTTCCTTGTAGCAAGCACAACGCAAGGAGAACTGAGAAAAAGCAACAGAAATATCCATGTTAGCATTCTAAGCGTATAACAGTTGTTGGTGTCGACGTGACCCTCCTATTCGTCTGACCGCATAAAAAGTCTTATATTTGCCCATCGATTAGTTACTCATTCTTACTTTCAGCTTAACGTGCTGATGTCTCTTATATAAAGCTTTTTATGTATTACAACGCAAATTTTCATAAACACATTCTTTTTTTCCTGTAGCAAAGGCCCATCCCCCTATGTAGACCTCTCCCCCAAAACAAACACACACACACAGTCTTTAAAATGGTGCATGATAACACATTTCAAGCGAACATTTGTAATTTCTTCCTGTTTGTCATTTTCGTCGATATAAACAAGGGGAATACAATTTCCATTCCACAAATCAAGAAACAGCCATCATGGTCGTAAAACATGCGTTCTCGGTCAATGACCTACCGTTAAGTTCTGAAGTTCTGTTTGTTCAGACGCATTCTTTTTCCAGAATTCACGAAAATCTCGAAAAAGGTTAAATAACGCATCTTGCACGCGTGCAAGTGTCTTACAAACTAAAGATATTGGCAGATGTCTCGTAGTTTTTTCCTGAGAACAAATAACTTTCTGTTAGACCTTATTAGGATGTACTGAGAAATGACTTGAATAATTAGCTTTAAATCCGGTTTAAACCCCTGTGCTTTTGATTTCACCTTTCAAAGGCTGCCCGCAGCTTTATCTTTTAGTGTTCAATGTTAGCTGCTGTATTGGATGTCAATTGGTAATTTGCCTTTAAAAGAAGACTAGCGAACTGTAGAAGAATTCATGTTTGTGTTTTCGGAGTTCCATAATCCTTAAATTTAATAAATATCAAAACGAATATTACGAAAAAACAGTATGCGTTCCAGCCCTGAACCATAAATTTATTTATTTCAGTCATTTGTCGATCTTCAAATAGAACGAATGATTTCATTCAGATCATGGAATGACAGATAAGGGGTTTCTCAAACCTGTTATGTTTGTGTCTTTGTTGAGGTCATGCATTTCTTGGCCAGCATTTTTTGATGATTTGTTCACACTAACAAGCACATTAGGTGAACAATATTTAGTTTTATGTGTACTTTATTAAATGAATGCTGACATATATTTTGAAAATAGTATTTGAGTGAACACATGTACATGTTTCAATAATTTAACAAAACAACTTGTATAAGTACATGTCTCATTGTCAATTTGCTTTAGTGATAATATGTTATCAAATGTGTTTTACGAAGCAATCCTTATTTATTTATTTGTAAAAAAAAAAGCTTCAAGATTAAAATTACAAATAACAACTCACCAGTGAATGACATTGTGCGTGAAGTCACTATCAACCAGAAATGTGTGTCAAATGTTGCAACGACTACACAGTCGGTAAAGATAAGACCAGAGACAATGCATTGGTTTGTACACGAAGATATAGACGTAGCCACAATGTTTCGTGTAAAACGCGATACAAAGAGGTTGAAGTAAACAAGTTTGTAGTACATTGTAATCGAATTAATTACAGGAGGGAAGCCCATATTTTTTTTATTTTTTTTTTTTTAATATATGCTATAAAAGAGAGTTTAACTTCGTTTACCGTAAAACTAGACCATCTTTACTGTAAACCATGTAACTCGAACAATTTTTAACGAATAAACTACACACCGGTTGTTTTCGAAAGCTAATAAAATAATATATCAGGAAAAAATAACATCAGTACCAATGATAAACTAGTATTTCGATACCAGCCCTCAGCAGTTGACACTCACGGTACATTTATTGGTCGGACACAAGAGTGTCCAAATAAGCTTCAATTTCCGATCGTTTCAAACAGCAGAAACACAAAGATAACATGACGGTTCGTCATTTAAACGGTTATTTCCCGTTCAATAAACATTAATGAATCGATAACAATACATTTTATAGTCATTCCGGAATTTCCCGAGGATCTCCGTAAAAAGGTGAGTGAGAAATTGATGAAAACCGACCAATCGTATTTTGTGTTAACAAAATCTCTGACGTCATCTAAGGGTTTTCCAGAGTCAAAATAGATTTTTCTGTTTAGATTTTGTACTCGCGGATCGAAAGACGCGATAAAATGGTGTTTACCACACTTTTTCGATAACAATAGGTATTGTAACCGATTGAAAAATGTTTAATTTTCATACAGGTGCTGTTTATCTACCGTTTAATGACTTTTTTATTGAGTGTTAGCTCTTTAAAGTGATCGACATGGAAAATCTCTATGTGGACACACGTGTGTCCGACCAAACACGATTTTGGAAATGGGTCAACTTCTGAGGGCTGGTATCGAAATACTGCTCCATTTCTCATTCAAAGGGACTATTTAGAGATAAGATTGCCCGGTTTGGTCACGTAACACAAAGCGAGTGCAGAAAATCTCACTTTGGCAAAGATGGGGCTTGGATTTAGTGTTGTACTTGACCCCTGACATAAGGAGCAGAACTTGATTGCTTAAAGTATGTTCAAATACTTGATTAAAAAAAGGAATGTTTTGTTATTTATTTCTATAGTAAAACTAATGACTGTAGTTTGCATCACTGTTGATAATACACACTGCATGGCGTACACAACACTGAGCAATGTTAATAGAACATAGAACACATATTGTTTAAGATACAATTTTCAGGGTTTTTTGCCTATTGAATTAAACGTTAACGTCTCTAACACGATATCTACAAGTGTCATGGATCTTGATAACTTGTTCACATGGGTATTCTGCTGCAGCTTTGGCAAATGTTACTATTAAGTATAACTGCTAGTGATGACACAAATATCAGCATGTAAAATAGTGAATCACGATGTTCTTTTTGAACATTGAACTGTTATTGTTATGATACAATTTTCATGTTTTGGGTCATATTGAGTTGAACCTTCACGCCTCTTGCTCAATAGTCTAGCTTCAAGAGTCATGAATCTTGATAACTTGTTCGCATGGGTATTCTTCTGCAGTTTTATTGTGTATGTTACTATTAAGTATAACTGCAAGTGATGAGACAAATACGTATAAGCGTATAAAATAGTGAATCAGGGTATTCTTGTTCATTTGTTTTTGTGAGCCAGCGAAAATGTGGAGGCATCCGTTTTTTTGTAGATTGACACAGGTCTTATTTTTGCTCCATTTGACAATTTGACTTTATGTGTCGCGTGGCTATTAAACGCTGTACACATTGCTGGGCAAAAGGCATGTGAAGTTCGTGTATAAATAAAAGAATTATATTGTATTTGGGAAAAACAGACTGTTTCACACTCTTCAATCTTTGACAAAATTCAAAGCGTGCAGTCGCCATTGAGCCAGTTGAAGTTGAACTATTAAATGGAACGTCTCAAAGATTAATGCATGTTTTGAAGTTTCTCATTAAATGCTTTAAATTGATAAATGTAAACATCGGAACTAAAGAGTTCCAGTATAAAACAAAAATAAAATTAAAGAAAGAAAAAAAAGAAATCCACACATGGCCTCGAACCACTGACCATTGGATTAAAAGTATATCGCTTAGACCACTCGGCCATCCGTGCTGACATGACACTGCATGTATTTTATTCGTAATATAAGCAATCCTCGCAATGTCATAAAATATGACGTTAACAACAGAACTTTCCAAATTATACAATCGTTCGCGTTGCAACGCTTTATAATTATCAGGTTTTTAAATAGTCAAAAGATGCATATAATGGATATTGTTGAGCATGGTTAATGTTCAGTATTGCTGTTTCCTACAAAAAAAATAACTAAAACTAAAATTTGCAAATATGAAACAATTTTTTTTTCATTTTTTTCAATTTATCAAAACGTGTAAAAGGTCCCTTTCATCAGGTGAAGGGAGAGCATAGGCATATACACTATTTTAAGTTCAGGGCCCTCATTAAATGTGGCTGGTCCGTGAATGAACCCCATAATTTGCAGTCCTTTGCTCTAGCCTTCCAGTAAACAATTGCAACTTCAACTGTGCATGTTATACGTATACAGTAGCTGAGTTACTTTTTTATTCAACATTGGATATGTTTGGCATTGTTGTACAACTCAAACATTCGTACAACGGATGAATAGTACTCTTCCCAAGATATTTTCACTTAACGTTTGATAGTTTGTGTCCTTTAAATGCACGTATTTACATATTATTAAAAGGTGAACACATATGTTGAATCTTTTATTAATCAATTACATCAAATGAAAACTCACAAACAATTCCACTAAGTCTTAGGTCATGTTAGTGTGGACCTTGGTTGACGGGCATGCTAAGAACTGCCGGTTCCAGAGAAATACTTGGTAAAAACCTGATACAAGTCCAATGCCCCGCGCTTAATACCAAGTATCTTGGCCCTCTGTATTAGAGTTTGGGAGAATATTTTAAACTGTTCACATTCTACATACAACGATAACAAATTACTTGCGGATTGGGCCCATTTTAAACTTAGTGGTATTATTTAAACAAAGGTTGTACAGGACCACATGCGAGATAACAAAGAAAGCCTCTGGGCTTAGCGATTTTAGAGGAGAAGAGTTGCAAAGTCCTTTTAGTATTGCAGTTTATAAACCATGCGACCTCTGGGTCGTGGTCAGTTTTGATCGCGGTAAAATATTTTGGATTAACTTTTTACATGATCACTACAGGACTCTTAACATAACATTTTTAGGCTCATCTACTCTTCGTGGTGATGATTCACTTTAATGTTTCAGCTAACTTACATGAATTGTTTAAGTACTTTCGTCCATAATCTTTTGCGGACAGCCAACTAACGGAGTGATTCCAATACACCCCTGCCTGCTAGGATATACATACAAATGCAGAATGAATACATATGTTTCACTGATTTCCTATATTAAACTGTCTATAAATCGCGTTACCTGGACCTGCATTCTAGGAACAACAGCAAAGTTGATATGCCTGTTCCAGGCGTTCACACTTGTTAAAGGGGCTGGAGTAAGAGCCGGATTGGCCGCACTAGGGGTCGCAGACTGGACTGGCTGTGATATGGAGGCCATTGTACGCATGCTGCCATCAGCCAACACTGGAATGAAGGTGCTGAAAAATCCTGAGTGAATAATGATCAATGCTAAGATATAGTATACATGTACTCACCAATATGAAGGACGCAAACTAAAAACAACATGCTGATGAAAGAAATAGCTGCCGGAAAGAACACATTTTCTTAAAACAGATGCATAAATCATTATATTGTACATACAATTGTCCTTATTAATTTATATGATAGTTTAAGGTCCATACAATACAATATATGTAATACATATTTTCTATTGATAATGACTTCATCCACAATGGCATTAAATGGTGAGTTGTTATTTGTACTTGTAATGTTGAAGTAATTTTATTACAAATTCATCACGCAACGTCGACACACACACCTATTGTAAGCCTAGCATGGATATTTATGTTGTTTTTTCTCAGTTATCTTCGCGCTGTGCTTGCTACAAGGAAAGTTGGCCTCGCCAGGTAAAAACACTATGTTATTGCCTTATTTGATCGACCATTTAAAAGCTCGCATACTTTAGTCCGTAATGCATGCTAACTTTTGTTGTGATAAATTGTACAAGATTCAAATTCGCTTGTGTTCGTTAACGTGTTTTGCGAATTAAATAAAACAATGGTTGTACAAAAGCTTGATACACTTTTTCTATCTATTTCTCTCTATTAAAGTTTGGAAACATGTGTTTTCATCGGAAACATATCTTTATTACATCTCTTATTACTCAGAAACGTTAAACTAAATCACTTGTACACTTGTTAAAAAAGACAAACGATCAGTTGCGTATTGTCTTAAAACCGTTATAATTTGGTTCCATATTTATTTGTCCCGAAGAAAAAGATATACATTACCGTTGTACTGTCGATTTTCTTGACTGTATTTTAGTGAAGTATTGCATACGATAGCATTATCCATTATTATTTAACCGGATAATTTACGTGTAAAAGCTGTATATACAAAATGTAGTTTAAAAAAGTAACACTAAACATTTTTCTAAATAAAATCAAGCCTCACATCCTAAAACCTCCGAACAAAATGCATCGACATTTAACCGTGTGTAAGGAGGTTCCAGTCACAACGTCACGCATGCGCCGTCGCATGGTGGCGCTTCAACGAGTGCACACGTGACCCCTAGCGGTGGACCAACGTGCCACCAGTGCACGGGGGTCAAAGACCCACACTACTGCTCCATGGTGGTACAATGCAACCCGGATGAGGTAACCAGCACTTTTGGAGTATTCTGTTCACATAAAGTATTTTTCAACATAATGAAGACAGTTTTCACATCTAATATATTCACTTGTATTTGTTTAAAATATACAAATACCGTGTGTGTTAAAGTGATACCCCAACACATTTTTGTTGTTGTGTTGTATAACGTAACATGGTCGTCCAATTTTGTTTACATTAAAAAAAAAAACGTTTCATAACTGCACAATGGGTCCCATCTAATTTCACTTTCACTTTCAACACCATGAAAGCAATGCTCTGATTGACCGACACAATTCTTGTCATACTTTGACCTCAAATGGGTCCGAGCTATTTCTGATACGTTCCCACGGGGCCTATACCACTTGACTTTTTAAAATCTGTTTTGGAAGAAAAAAAGTATGACCCAGTTAACATTTTTAAGGACGTCTTTTTAAATATTTAACCATTTTTAATGGGATCAAGTGGAGAGCCCGCTCATTCGTGAGAGTTTTCTATAGGTATTATGATTTTTTAAACAAAAAAGTATGTTTTCAGTAAAGTGCAAATGCGCGTTTGAACGGTTAGAAAAATGTCGGATCAGTGTGCGGACTTCATATTACAAACGCGCGGTTGCACTTTACTAAAAAAAAAAAAAAAAACTTATTTGTTTAAAAAAAATCATGATACCTAAATAAAACTCTCAATAATGAGCGGGCTCTCCACTTTATCCCATTAACAATGGTTAAATATTTAAAAAGACATNAGAAAAATTTTCTTTGATACTTCACCGCCCCGCTTCGCCCGGCTGCTCCCGATACTGTGCGGTAGGAAATCGATCCGTTGATTGCATCAATGATCACACGTGTGTAATGTCGTTAGCAATTAAAACTTGAGTAAGGCCTGTCACTTTAACTGTCACTTTAACATCAATTAACTGCAATTAATGCACAGCCTGCCGAAAGGCCGAAAGACTATTTGTTTTTACAAACAACATTCCAAAATGCATTGAGTAATAAAGATAATAAAGACAATAAAGACAAGACTCAAAATGGCTTTTTATTTTTTATTTTATAACCGATTGAACTTTGCATTTCAAACTACAAAATGTTCAGTATTCTGGAACGTGATTTACGCATGTTCAGATGGAAAACCCTCGTCTTGATTTGACGTCAATTGCATCATAACTATAAATAGCAACATTACCGGATGTTTACTCGACAGTTTAGAAAAATTATAACCGCATGTGTTCATGCAATTATGTAATACTTAAAACGTCATTTTAAGCATTTAAATTTAATTATGCCTCGTAAAAACGTGTATACATGTATATCAGGTAGAGAGTATTACGCCACACGGTGACGGCTTTAGTTAGACCACTTAGCAGGTATATTTATGTTAAAAACAAGGTAAATATTCGTCTTATTTTTTCTTTAAAAACGCCAAATCGGATATCTCGAACTCTCGTTATCTCGATATTTTTTCTTATTCCCGCCGACTTCGACATAACGAGAGTGGACTGTATTCGTTAAGTATTATAAAAATGTGTTGTTGTTTTTTAATCTCACAAATATGGTTATCATTAAATAACTTATCATCAATTAACTGAGGAACAACGCTTCTCTGCGCTTGTGCATGTCTCTCAAAAGTAGTGCCTAAATTTGCAGAGCGCGAAATGAGAACCGACACCTTATCAAATGCGTAGGAACTAAACGTGGCCAACCATCCGAACGACTATGAGCTGTCAGATAAACAAAAATAATGCGAATAATATATTGATTCTAAAATGATCTTACAAATATTGTGTTATTGCAATGCGAACTATATTTTGCTACAATGCACTTTGGTTTTGAATGTATTATTGATTCG
The DNA here is from genome assembly GCA_007657795.1 of Dreissena rostriformis. Classification (NCBI taxonomy): domain Eukaryota; kingdom Metazoa; phylum Mollusca; class Bivalvia; order Myida; family Dreissenidae; genus Dreissena; species Dreissena rostriformis. The sequence continues at coordinate 32,750 of VMBQ01001423.1, read as the reverse complement.
TTGAACAATTCAATTTTGTGTTCTTTATCTCTCAGATGATAAGTATTTTCATGTTCGAAATATAAGGATAGGACATAAAACGGCCTTTAAAAAACTATCAAGAAGAATAATCTTAACAAGTAGCCCATGAACTTTCACGACTTTCACGACCCGATTCATTTTCAGCTGTGCAAACTTGCTGCGCATGGGCGAAGGAGTACGTTGAACGTGTGTGAGGGCTGTTGCACCACCGACCTTTGTAACACCGAACTGTGCCCGGCAACCAACAGTAAGATGATTGTAATAGTAATGTTGTTGCTCTTGGTGGACTGGTGGTGGTGGTTTAAGCATTGCTCGTAATGAGCGTTGATAAGATTGTGTGATGTTGGTGGGTTTTCATCATTAACAACTTAAAAAACATATTTTACTCTATGGGAAATAATTTTGTCTTCCAATAAGTAATATCATTGTTGTTTTTCTTTCTGTTGTTTTGAAACAATCAAAAGTGCACGAGTTGAGTTAAACAGCAATATGAACACTCGAACCCATCACTAACATACCGAAAGAAACATATTAACGCAACTCAACCCTCCCTTCATTTTCAAAGGTACGACACCAGGGGTTCAATGTTACCAGTACGATTCCGTGGACTCGCCGGAAGACTGCACGAACCGAGTCACGTGTGCGGACGGTAAGGTGGGTGTGGCGAATGGTTCATGTCAGAGTTGCGCTGAATTGATTGTTGTCGGCTCATGTACTTCTTAAAAATACTCCGGGTACACTAAAGTATACATGTACTTCAATATACCCCGGGTACGGAAAAAAACGCTTAAAGGTACCCGGAATATTTGTAGTATATTTACCATATCCCGGGTACTTTGTAGTATACTTAAATATTACCCGGGGTACGTTTAAGTAGTAGCTGAGCCGACAATGACCTATCGAGCTAGAGTTGCGTTGGGTTGGTTTCTTGATTCCGTCTGTCATGTTTCTCAGTCTTTAATGGTGGCTTTTTGTGTGGGTTTTTCGTTTTTGAATTGTTGATATTGGGTATTTTTTATATAAAAATATTGGATAGAAACCAATATTATATATTATTACCCGATGCCTTATATTAATGATAATTATTTATGTTTTGCTATTTCCTCATCGAAAAAGTAATGTTGCAATGTTTTAAACTGTTACCGGTGAATATTTCGAAGTATTATACCTCACTTTTATTCACAATGCTAAACTCCCTAGGCCATCGTGACATAGAAATACTGTCAGACCCAGCGGGAAAAAAATGTCCAAAAATACTGTCGCCCGCTACCTTAGCAATCACGTGCGTTTATACTTTTTACTTTGAAACGACGTCATTTTTTTTGACGAAATGACGTCATTATTCCAGCAAATTCTCCAGTAAAAATCAATTTCTATTATCATCCGCCTGTGTTGGAATATCAATTCATTCAAGCATATGTACGTTTTCTTCCATAATGAGTAAACTTAGAAAACACTTTAAGAGACATACTTAATACTGTTGAACTATTGATTTTTTTATTTTCCGTTATAAGAAATTGACTGTGTTAACCAGTGTACTTTTATTATTGTTATCAANACACCGAACTGTGCCCGGCAACCAACAGTAAGATGATTGTAATAGTAATGTTGTTGCTCTTGGTGGACTGGTGGTGGTGGTTTAAGCATTGCTCGTAATGAGCGTTGATAAGATTGTGTGATGTTGGTGGGTTTTCATCATTAACAACTTAAAAAACATATTTTACTCTATGGGAAATAATTTTGTCTTCCAATAAGTAATATCATTGTTGTTTTTCTTTCTGTTGTTTTGAAACAATCAAAAGTGCACGAGTTGAGTTAAACAGCAATATGAACACTCGAACCCATCACTAACATACCGAAAGAAACATATTAACGCAACTCAACCCTCCCTTCATTTTCAAAGGTACGACACCAGGGGTTCAATGTTACCAGTACGATTCCGTGGACTCGCCGGAAGACTGCACGAACCGAGTCACGTGTGCGGACGGTAAGGTGGGTGTGGCGAATGGTTCATGTCAGAGTTGCGCTGAATTGATTGTTGTCGGCTCATGTACTTCTTAAAAATACTCCGGGTACACTAAAGTATACATGTACTTCAATATACCCCGGGTACGGAAAAAAACGCTTAAAGGTACCCGGAATATTTGTAGTATATTTACCATATCCCGGGTACTTTGTAGTATACTTAAATATTACCCGGGGTACGTTTAAGTAGTAGCTGAGCCGACAATGACCTATCGAGCTAGAGTTGCGTTGGGTTGGTTTCTTGATTCCGTCTGTCATGTTTCTCAGTCTTTAATGGTGGCTTTTTGTGTGGGTTTTTCGTTTTTGAATTGTTGATATTGGGTATTTTTTATATAAAAATATTGGATAGAAACCAATATTATATATTATTACCCGATGCCTTATATTAATGATAATTATTTATGTTTTGCTATTTCCTCATCGAAAAAGTAATGTTGCAATGTTTTAAACTGTTACCGGTGAATATTTCGAAGTATTATACCTCACTTTTATTCACAATGCTAAACTCCCTAGGCCATCGTGACATAGAAATACTGTCAGACCCAGCGGGAAAAAAATGTCCAAAAATACTGTCGCCCGCTACCTTAGCAATCACGTGCGTTTATACTTTTTACTTTGAAACGACGTCATTTTTTTTGACGAAATGACGTCATTATTCCAGCAAATTCTCCAGTAAAAATCAATTTCTATTATCATCCGCCTGTGTTGGAATATCAATTCATTCAAGCATATGTACGTTTTCTTCCATAATGAGTAAACTTAGAAAACACTTTAAGAGACATACTTAATACTGTTGAACTATTGATTTTTTTATTTTCCGTTATAAGAAATTGACTGTGTTAACCAGTGTACTTTTATTATTGTTATCAAAATATTAATGGTTGTTCATTGCTGAAATTGAATACAATTATTGAAAATTTAAATTGTTCATGGTTCATATCAATTGTTTATGTTTGTATAGTTTTTTCGGTATAATAAAATAAATATTACATGTCTGACAGGGTGACAGTAAATTTGTCAACTTTCGGAAAAATACTGTCAACCACGGCTTCGCCTCGGTTGACAGTATTTCCTCAAGTTGACAAATGTACCGTCATCCTGTCAGACATGTAAAATTTATATACTGTTGACCGGGCAATAGATTGAACTGTTGCCCGCTGGAATAATGACGTCATTTCGTCAAAAAAATGACGTCATTTCACAGTAAAACAGTAAACAATTTCGATATCTTTCACTGTTATTTTTCACTGTTTGAAACAGTGAAATATCTGTTTTATGTCATTGATATTTCTCTATAAACCACCGGAAAGCATAAAATAGAATTTGCTCTTTTCTCTATGTTGGAAATTTGATCAGGTAATAATACAGTTATTTCGTGGATGCTTGGTGAACAGTCAAAACTGTTGTCCCTCTGTATCAGGGCTGACATTTGGAACTGTTGCCCTCGGCCTATCGGCCTCGGGAACAGTTCCAAAGTCATCCCTGATACCTTGGGACAACAGTTTTGACTGTTCACCGCGCATCCATGAAATAACTGTATACTAACTTTACCCGTGTGCGATCATGATTTGATGTTGTCATTTTTACTAAAATCCGTTTGTCCGTACACTCGAAATGTGAATTATGTTCCAGAACATATTCATTAAGCCGTTGCACGATACAATTTGTGTATCCCTATCAATTCTCGCTGGTATATTAGAACAAAGTTCCCAATATTTAATTGCTTCCGTGAGTGCCCGCTTGTATATGCGTGTGTGTGTTTATATGTGACGACATGTTCTGATACGTTAACTAAATGAAATTAAATTAATTCATCACACTCATTGTGTTCGTCTACTTGCTCTTCCCCATCCTATATTTCGCCCAACCAATTCATCACCGTGGTCGCCGTGGCGTATTGAAAATGGTGTCCGCCTACCGACCGGAAAGTCGCGGGTTCAATCCCCACTGTGGGAGCGTTCCTTCGATCTCCCCATAAAGACACCGAGTACTGGTTCTAGCCAGGAAATGGACTCGATAGAATTTCAATAAGCCTCAGGCTATCGTTTCCATCGATCTCAAATATACAGGTTTAAACTTGAACTACCCTACCATTTCAGCAATGCATCGTCCAGAAGTACGCTTCCGACTCCATGGAGATCAAGTACAGCCTCGGATCCCGATGTGAAACTAAACAGGTTGGTTCACTGTCAGCCTTTATGACCCGCGTAATGCGAAAATGGGTCAAATGCGACCAGCGTAGCTCCAGACCAGACTGGTCAGGGGATACGCTGTCCGATAATGAGACCGCGAAACCTAACATGCGTTAATAGTTCCTGACTAAACTGCGCGACTGCGCAGGCTGGTCTGGAGCTACGCCGGCCGCGTGTGTCAAAAGATCCATTTTCACATCACACGGGTCATATTAAAAGGGGGCATGATTGCACGACGTACTTGCATATACGGCGTTACGCTTCATACTAAGGATATGCCGCTGAACGTAAGGATGGAAAGGACCTGTTCAGCGGTAACCGTATGCAAACAGAATGTTGCATTTGTATTGCCAATTAATTCTGTAATTGCAATGCAAACTATACTGTACATAATACGCGTTATTTGAAAATTTAAATCGGTTGCTTTGGTTTATAAAATACTTTCACAGGAACAAAAATAATGCGTTCCGTATAAGATTTATTTTTGAAACTTATGCAAGCGTGCGTGTTTTATATTGATTTTCTTATCTGCTTTACAAACAAACGCAACAAATTTGTATAAAATTCGTTGTTTTCTTCTCGACAGCGGTGCGACCTTCTGAATCAACTGGGAAAGAGAAGCACGCAGCTGTGTAACGAGTGCTGTGATACGCCGGGATGTAACAGACATCTGTGTATCCTAGGTAACCAAACTGCCAAACAATCAAATCAGTTTACCAACCTTCGCCTATACGAAATTTCAATTGTAATTCCAATCAGTATTGCGTCTCCGTTAATAATATTTTATTTATTTTATCAGTGACATCATTTATTTGCAACTTTAATTGCTTATTATCTCGCCCTCGGTTTGTAACAAAGTTAACAACACGGCTTTGTAAAGGATCACAAAATTACAAATCCCGTTACGAAACTTCGTAGTCGTAGCGAGTAAAGTCGAGATGTAAAGCGAATATTAATACGAAATTAACGCTAATCACTTTCTTACTGATATGGCTGGAACGTGAGCGGCATTTAAAAAATAAACAAAAGTAATAAAGGGTATAAAACGCCGAAAAATAACTATTTCAACACAGCAATCTTGAATTTCTTTTTAACGTCACATGATTATCCCCTCTGTTGGAATACCATATTTAAATATCTTCCAACTAAATTCAGATGTTTCAATCCTCTAAATGTGCACTTACTGGAATACAATTAAACGGTTCAGAAGCATTTTTGCTGTACCTTTTTTCTTTCAGTCAATTTTGTAGTTTACCTTTCAGTGCCGTAGCCAGACCCAAATTTAAGCCGAGGAAGAATCTTAGGTCCTTCTAGGGGGGTCCGGGGGCATGCCCCCCCCCCCCCGTAATTTTTTTTTATACCTAGAACGTCTCTGGTGCGTTTTAAAGGCCATTTAAACTACATTTTATACCTAAATTATCGGAATCGTGGACGCTACATATTACCGTTCGGTATCAATAAAGTTCATTGTCAATTTTATATTCTGGTACCATAAACGGTGTTTGAAGTGACAATGATGTAACAAACTTTACTACAGATAAAATAGTCATATACTTCATTTGAAGTCAGATAGAAGAAAGAAAAAATTGAGACGCAGCTCTCTCATACAAGCCATAGTATGTATATGGATAATAGAATGTTCTTTACATATTTATTATTGAAATACTAAAATAAAATAGATCTACCTTATAATATGAAGAAACAGATCTATCAAACATTTTAGCGAATAATGTTTCATGAACATTATTATTCTTCAACTTTTAAATATCAATCTTATTGAACGCTAATTCAACTCTCCTGTCTCCAGTCGAATCCCACATTTGAAGATTTTTTTTTCGATCAACTGGAATGTGTTTATGCACAAACATTACAGCGATGCCATTAAGCCATTCCTCTTTCATAGTAGAACGTGTCCACGTTTTAAGCCTTCGCAATGCGCTAAAACTCCGCTCACATGTACAAGAACCAATACAAAATATTATTTCTTAAGTTAACATCAAATCAGCTTCCGCAAACTTGCTGTTGTAGTTCAAACAAGTTCACCGTGAAAAAATTCGTGGACGATTTGTTTTTCCATTTAGAGCTTGAAAGCACAATAGGGCTCTTTAAAGAAATATTTAAATGCATTAAATCAAACTCGTTTTCAATCATAAACACATATAAAAAGGATCATTGATGGAATTTACTTAAACACGGACCTACTGGGATTCGAACCAACAATATAATAGTGAGCAATGGATCCAGAGTCTGACGCCTTACCGATTGCGTCACAGGGGCATATTGCTTATCATGAGGAGTACAAATATTTAACTTAAATCAGTAAAGTTTTTGGCCATTTTTTCAATTTTCTTGTGTAACATTTTGTTTTAGCACTGCGTCATCATTTTCTGTCAGTTGACATTTCTATCATCAACGTTCTATCATCAACTTCATTGACTATTAAAAAGAAAAGACTTGAACTTTATATCAAAAAAGTTTAATACGCGGGATATCATAATTTGAAAATTCGAATGTAAACAAAGATTCTTACCACCTGAAACGGTCCCGGATTAAACTAGACGCCAGCCATAAAGAGGAGAATTCCAATAAAGGCGAAAACGCCAACCACCCGAAGTGTGTCTAGGTCCAAAATAGACCCAGACCTGGCCGTAAAACACCCGATCCTCGCTCGGTACGTTCCGATGTCCACAATGATTGTAACATCGAAGTGTACAGTGCGACGCTTTGTTTAATATACGGATTTTCCTAATCATTTTGCTGAGCCATTTGGCATCAATTGAAGTTATTAAAATGAAATAATTATCTGCCTCAACATGAACCAATTGTACTCAATGATAATATTTGTTTGTGAATATCATAGTGCATTTAATTAATTAAATTGCCTCAATTTCTTAAAATAAAGATTTTATTCTTAGACATTAATTTTCCTTTTTTTCCTTGTTATCTCAACATTGCTCTGCAAATTTTAGCCGAGGCAACTGCCTCGGTGTGCCTCAGCGTGGCTACGGCGCTGCCTTTATCTGAAAAAATGGAATACAATTAAACATTTTTGCTGTATATATTTTTCCTTCCAGCCAATGCCACGAGCACATGCCACGATGACCCGGAACTCGACTGTAAACTGACAGACGATGCGCACAGCATATGCGCGGAGCACACGCTGGCTGCCACAAAGTATTGTCGTAAATATTGTGGATACTGCACTGGTAAATATGCAATAACGTTTAGTTACAGGTTACCGTATTTAAGAGACATGTTCAGATGGGAAGACATTGCACCGGATATTGGCCCAGTATCATGAACATTCTCATTTTTTAAGCTCAACTCAGAAAACAAATTTTTAGTTTCCACTCAGCTGGGTTTTGAGAATGTCAGTCAGCTGACAAACAATCTGAAATCTCAGCTGTTTGAATATGCACATACTCCTCATCAAAGTCAGGGTTGAATGAGCCTCCAAACTGTAAAATACTTCTGTGAACACCAAATTTAGCATGATGGTCAAATATAATAATTTATAATATATTTCCTGTACTTAATTGACATCTCAAATTGCAAAGACCATCATCTGCTTATTTTTGCTAATTTCAAATATAAGCATTAACCAGGGGGTAGATCGTACGCAAGTAACTGTTGTGGCGTAAGTGAGAAAAATATTAACTATTGTTCAAAATGGCGGCCAACGGCTGATATTTCGATTTTTTCGCCTGAACTTTTGAAAGGTTTGTACATTTACCATACTTATTCGACATTATCCATACGCGCAAGATGTGATACTGATAGATATTTAACCTCGGTATAAATCCTGTAGCTGCATTATCAATATTAAAAAAGTTATTGACGACTTAATACGCAAGTTCCTGATTGTTTACGATTGACACGGCTCATTGTTTGTGCATTTTTAGGTCATATATAAGGTTTTCTCAGCAGTTTTCATGGAAAGGTGGACTCAAGAACCATCATAGTGTCCCTTGCCTGAACACCAGGATGCTTCCAAAAGGCAATCGCACTATATGCATCAAAATTCGAAAATTAACCCCCATTTTCATAACTGTTGAGCACAGTAACCCCACTTTCCGTAACTGTTGTTTATGCAAAAAGCACACTTGGTATGTGTACATGAGTCCAGGCTAGTCCTGAAATAAGGACAATGTTTTGTCAGTATACTTGGAATACTAAGATTGGCCATGCAATAGCCCTTAATCATTGTATTGCTCAAGGAGCAGAATGAAAAGTGGATAAAAAATTCTATATTTTGAAACATATGCAAGGCATTAATGTATTTATATAAAGATGTGTTTGTGCAGTTACCATCCCATCTCTCAAAACTTAGCGTTCTGCGTTTAAAGATACCATCGTTCATATTATAGATGACCACTTATGAAAACAGTCAAATGTTCCAGGGAAATGCAACTGTATTTTGTTGATTCATATAAAGACATTTCTATTGTACAGGATATACACTTAATTCTTATTATAAGCAATTCATTTTTAAATGCTGTATAATACTGTTTTGCCGTTATGCGCAAATATCGTTAGAACGCCCATGTTAATCTCTTACTTGAATTCCGTAGTTCTCTTTTAGTTTAAATTATTCAAATTCCACTTTCTCATATACTAGTAGTTACACATAACAATAAGTTTGAATTGACCTCAAAGCGTTTCTATTATATAACTATAAACATGAATACATAATTGATAAAATCTTGACTGGGTAGAAAAAAATGTTTATCGTCACTGTTTCTGAATTTGTTTTTAAATTTCTTTTTAGAATATTATTTTATTTCTTTTTTGTTACCATTTTTAAAAAAAATACCCAGATGTTTTCATCTGCGCTGTTTAACTGTTATTAAGGCGAAAAACATTGCTTGTTTGGTATTTAAAGGGTATGATAGGTAGTCGATATATAAATTATTTTATAAACGGCGTAGTTAGCTTTGAGATTAAACACAAAATTGTGAAACAGGTATAAGATAAGACATTTGTGAAAGTGACGGTATCATAGCAAATGTACACACATCACACCAAGAAATGTTCTTAAGTCGAAGCTTTTTTTTGCACTTTGTGTAACTGGAAACACGTCTTAATACTTTACCAATTTACATTTCAGGGGACGTTTTTGAAGAAGGATACGGTACCAAATCAAGAGTCGACTAAGTCGGTATAAAAAAGGTCAAAATACAATGGTGTATTTGTTGTACAATCTGATCGAACAAAATGCCTATTAAATCACCTGCAGCCAAACGACTATGCGTTGTTAAAACACCAGTTCTGTATGCAAAAATTAAAAGGTTAACTATACACCGAAAACTTCAAGTCGGCAACGTTTCCTGTCACCAAAACACCAAGCTGTTTTTTTTTTCCTAAAAACCCCTTTGGCGCAGACAACAAACGAACAAACATCACCGCAAGGACAATCTGTAACTTATGTGACAAAACTGAAATTACAATTCGGCAAACAGGAAAATAACGAATACCACTTTGTCAATTAATATACTTCGTGTTTTGTGGAATTCGAAAATCAAGATTTGGATATTAACATTGACAGACTCAGGTTCGAATACCTCTGCCATACGGTATTCCGAAGAAACAAAGGAGTTCTTCTGGACCGGAAAACGATTACTTCGAGGACAGTTTATTAGATATATGCCAGGATTTACCCATGAATGAAGAGTGAAGGAACGCCACAGTGACCTGGGTTACTACGACCCCGAGGAGTCTGACATTAACCTACCGGTACCATCGGATTTCCAACTGTTTTTAAATTTAACATTCATCATTTTGTTTTGTGTTATATTTGATAAGATATGTCTAAGTAAAAGCTTATTTTTATACTTTATTCCATACTTTGTTATATCTATGAATACACTTAAGATGTCATAGTCCCTTTAAATCAATGTGGAAACAATATTCGTTTCCCGGAAATCATAGAAAAGTTTTGTCAGCTAATGTACATTAGAGACAAATAACCTCACATAACGAGGTTTTGTTTTTTATGTAAGTGGTCTCATAGTATTGATCAGTATGAGATTAAAAGTAAGTAACTAATACGTGTGAGGCACAGTAAAATTGTTTTATCCGTTTTGCGATTTAAATCCGCGAGACAACTACAGCGAACTATAATTTACGAAGTTTTTCTGTGTGAGTTGAATTGCTGCGTAAAAATGTTCACGTTTGTGTTTTACATGAATGCATACATCTGTATAATATACTACACATTAGCCGTTCCATACTCATAAGACATAACAAAATGTACTAGATTTATTGTTATATTTATTAACAACTAATAATGATTATAAAATAAATTCAAATTAATGTAAATTGCCTATAAACATGTAAACACACACGGTGTTTCTGTTTAAACAATTATAACGAAACATAAAAGCACAATACTATTTGTAATGAGTATCACAACGCTTTTGAGGGATATGTATCACAATTAAATGTATGCACACTCGGATTCCATTCAAATTTTAAACGACTTGAAAAGTATATTACATAATTAACTCATAGTTCATGTCACTAATATGAAACTTAACTAACACTATTAATGCCATAAAAATATGCTTTATCAACCAAAAACCATACTAAACCATTGCATACATTTAAAATAATCTCCCTTTTTCAATTATATTTAAAATGAATATGTATGCCGAAATCCAAATACAATGTATACGCTCTTTTTTGATTATCAATGTGTTATTATCACAGACAAATAACAAAATCACATATAATTGGTATATTCATACTGGTAAATAAAAGCAAACAACTTCAAGTATACAAAAATAAAACACTCATTTCCAGAATGCCGACTCCTAGTATAAAACACCATGTTACTTCGAGCATATTTCACAGATGAATATCTGTTTCATTAGAATGTGTACTTATATATTGTTGAAACGCGTATCTTGACTGGCATGGCTCCGCACACAGTTTACACGAATACGTCGATGCCTTGCCCAAGTGCAGCTCATTCTCATGCTTGTTTAGCCAAAACGTCGTAGTGCACACCTTCCCACACTGACTACAAAGTTTTGGACTATCGGTGGGGGAACGGGTGTGTTTTGAATGTTTTACCGCACCCTGGAAAATCGCACACGTAGGTGGATCCACTATGAAGCTGCATGTGCCTCTTTAAAGAGTATGCGCTCGATGAAGCAACACCGCACACTTCGCATTCAAGGTACTCTCCGTTGGACGATGACATCTGTAATAATAAAACATGAAATAATTCACCAAATGTGATTAAAGGCACACCGATTTCGAAAATGACTTTGCAAGACTGCTTTGATTACACATTAAATGACTTCCACTATATTTGTCCATGCACAATAAGTACTAACAATGTGTCGTAACTGTGTGAAGTATTATAGGTTTGAAAACTTTGCACGATATGGATTAATATTGTTTTATTGTAAGGTTTAACCCATTTCACGGCGGTATGTATGTATTTATTTTGACCTTGCAGTCAAGGATAACCCATGAAAGTGCAAGCACTTATTTCCAATGGGGTCCTTTGGTTTTGCTGAAGAGACAGCGGGTATAAGAGACAGTTTTTGAGATACAAGGAATCCGGGTGCAATACCCTAGCTCTTTGCGAATAGATCCCTTGGTTCTTTTACGTGCTCAGTGTATAGCACCGATACACGCGAGAATTACCTGGGTTTCATACCAGTACATCTCTAGTTGGGTGGGAAACACTTGAAGCATTTCTGAAATTTCCAGTGCCCCGGCCAGGGATTGAACCCACGACCGCTGGAATGGTAGACCAGTGTTTTACCACTAAACTACCGACCACCCTAAAGAGATGTATAGAGGATACATGGGCATTGTTTTCAAATACGTGCGCACGTTTTACGTATTGTTCACGTGTGCATGTAATAGTGAATACGTGCGCACGCAGGTGTGTATGAATGCGCAGGTGTTTTCTAAAATATACATGCGCACGTGAAATCAATATGTGCGCATGTGAAAGCAATACGTGCGCACACGAAAGCAATACGTGCGCATGTGATAAATGGATCAATGAAAAAGTAACAAGTGCGCACGCAGAACGGAAAACATGCGCACATAAACATTAATACGTGCGCACGTAAACGTTAATGCATGTGAACGTATAGGTGAATACGTGCGCATGTATTCACTATAGTGTACGCACGTGAAAGCAATTCGTGAGCATGTGAAAGCAATTCGTGCGCACATGAAAGCAATACGTCCGTACATGTATTGTAAAAAATATGTCCTATGCCACCGTACATTTTAGTGTGACTCCAGAAATTATAGTGACACATCACTAATTAACAAAGCAAACCTAAACGTGCGTATTTAATTCGGTATTCAATTTTTTTATTGTTGTACTCTGACTTTTGCATAAACAACAGTTACGGAAAGTGGGGTTACTGTGCTCAACAGTTATGAAAATGGGGGTTAATTTTCGAATTTTGATGCATATAGTGCGATTGCCTTTTGGAAGCATCCTGGTGTTCAGGCAAGGGACATTATGATGGTTCTTGAGTCCACCTTTCCATGAAAACTGCTGAGAAAACCTTATATATGACCTAAAAATGCACAAACAATGAGCCGTGTCAATCGTAAACAATCAGGAACTTGCGTATTAAGTCGTCAATAACTTTTTTAATATTGATAATGCAGCTACAGGATTTATACCGAGGTTAAATATTTATCAGTATCACATCTTGCGCGTATGGATAATGTCGAATAAGTATGGTAAATGTACAAACCTTTCAAAAGTTCAGGCGAAAAAATCGAAATATCAGCCGTTGGCCGCCATTTTGAACAACAGTTAATATTTTTCTCACTTACGCCACAACAGTTACTTGCGTACGATCTACCCCCTGATTAACCAATCAGCAGGGATGAAACCAAAATTAAACTCAAGAAACATGTTCAGGACTTCACATAGTCGGCATATTTTCCGTAAGAATTTCAAACATGTTATATTGACAAAGTCGAAAAATGATGTACTCGAAAGTCTTCATAATTGATTGGCTGTCTATATAATTACTTGTTGTTAACATCAAATATAACAAATTAACTTGAATGAAACTAACCCTAGCGCAGTTAATCGGGTTCATGTGTCCAGTGTCACGTCTAACCCAGTGTTGATGCTATGTGAAATGTTTCGGTAACTGAAGATACGGCTATTACAAAGGGTCAACATACGGTGATACAAACATTTAAATTCTCACACTAGCTATGAAAAATGTCCTCATTTCCATTTCAGACGGGACCGGAACTACCATGCCGCCTCCCACCGGAAGTACCCAGGATCCGTGCCGAGACAGCGGCGATCTCGATTGCAAACAGATGAACGACACACTGCGCATGTGCGAGCAGATGTCACCGCCGACGCTGTTGTACTGCCCGAAATTCTGCGGGTTGTGCACGCCGAGTGCGGGCCCGAGTTCCTCGTGCGCGGATTCCCAGGAGATGGACTGCAAACTGGCCAATGACAGCATGCATATATGTCTGCGTCATACGTCAATCGCCGTCCAGCACTGTTCGAAGTTCTGTGGATATTGCACAAGTTCGTTTTTGTATTTAGGAGAAAATTGTAATCATTGTGACGAGTCTGTTGGTTTTAAATCTCACACAATGTGTATTTTGTGTGTGTGTAGTAACTTAAAAACAGTGGGCACTTCTTAGACGACACATTAAAATACTACCCGTATATCGACTGTTATTAACTGTTCTTGATCAACATGCTTGCAGTATTTGTGCTATATATCGATAGGGAATATCTTATCAAGAAAACAGACTAAAGAAGTATAGCATACAGGTTTCCTTCAGAACTATTTTTTTTTATATACTGGTAAATATTGCATCAGAACATAGCAGAGGAGCTATTGTTTAGTTTGGAAGTACCGTTTTATTATTAATTATTTTAAAGCATGTGCGTAAAATGTCTTCCAATATATAAGCCTGTGCAGTCGACGACACTTTCCGCCTGAACTAGATTTAAATTTAGATGAGACTCCCTTTAAACGAAAAATTCAATGAACGAGAAACTGTCGCCCCCGATTAGCCTGCGCAGACTGCACCAGGCTAATCAGAGACGACACTTTACTGACATGCATTAGGCCCCATTTTCCCAGAGCGAGGCTATTATATTACATTCAGTGTTATTTAAATATTCTCTTGATGTATTTTAAAATTCATTTCCGGTGTTTTTTACAGCCGACGGCTCACCGGTGACGACGCTGCCGCCGCCGACGGGCAGTACCGAGGACCCCTGCCAGGACAACCCGACCATCAACTGCGCGACAATGAACGCTACACTAGGTTAGATTTCACTAATTCCAATACCCATAGGGTCCCATTATAAAACTGCCAACTTTCAAAACATTTTTCTTTCCTTTCCTATACATCAAATTTTGCAAGCCTATCAAAGACATCAAACTACTCCAGACACTTTTAGATAATAGAAATAACCACATAAGACATATCTAAGATTTTTGTAATAACTTTTATTCAAGAAGAGAAAAGGAACTAGGCACCATGGAGAGATATAAATGATTTAGTGTAATGTACCCCACTAGGAATCTGCGCCCAGAATGACTCGCTCCCCACACAGATGTACTGTCCAAAATACTGTGGCATTTGCAAACCTACGTGCGCAGATAGTCCGGATGTAGACTGCCGCAAGGCGAACGACACGCAGAACATATGCGCGCTAGGGACGCTGTCGGCCCGGAAGTACTGCGGATACTGCGGTGGTAATTGCATTATTACACTGTGTAGCGTAATTCGAGTGAAGAAAGACGTACACAACTCGAATAACTGTTCATTTAAATGTATTCTGTTATTAAAAACACGTCGTTTTCAATTCATCAAAATATAAGAGTCAAACAATTATACTTACGGGACCCCCATACAGTTCAATGAACAGTTCTTCGAGTTGTGTTCGTCTTTATTCCATCGAATTACGCTACAAATCTATAGATCACAATATACTGCCACCCATTTGGTTAAAAACACGCAAATTCGTTGAATTGATATCCCCCGCAAAATAAATTTTGTTTGTGGATAGGTGTAGAACTAAAAGAAAAGGTATAAGTGAAGGGTTGTGCCTTTTGTAAATTTTTATTAAAACTCATTTGTACCTGTGATGGGTTTTCGCTTATCTATATATACACTCACACCAAGAATACTCATACCAAGTTTCAATGAAATCCGCCAAAGCACTTGCAAGATATTGCTCCAGACAGCTGTAAGCTTATAGTTAAAAGCATTTTTTCAATATACAAAGAGCCATAACTCCGTTAATAACAGATAGTGTAAAATGCCATTTAGCGTGCATCATCCTCTTATGCACATATATACTCATACCAAGTTTCAATGAAATCCGCCAAAGCACTTCCAAGATATGGCTCCAGACAGCTGTAAGCTTATATTTTTAAAAAAATATCAAGATACAAAGGGCCATAACTCCGTAATTAACAAATGGTGTACAATGCCATTTGGCGTGCATCATCCTCTTATCCATATATATACTCATACCAAGTTTCAATGAAATCCACCAAAGCACTTCCAAGATATGGCTCTGGACAGCTGTAAGTTTATAGTAAAAAAGAATTTTTTCAAGATTCAAAGGACCATAACTCCGTTATTAACAGATTGTGTACAATGCCATTTGGCGTGCATCATCCTATTATCCATATATATACTCATAACAAGTTTCAATGAAATCCACCAAAGCACTTCCAAGATATGGCTCCGGACACAAAAATGCCTATAGTAAAAAGCATTTTTTCAAGCTACAAAGGGCCATAACTTCGTTATTAATCTATGGTGTACAATGCCATTTGGTGTGCATCATCCTCTTATCCATATATATACTCATACCAAGTTTCAATGAAATCCGCCAAAGCACGTCCAAGATATGACTCCGGACACAAAAGTGCCGGACGGACGGAAGGACCGACGAAGGACGGACAGACAACGCCAAAACAATATCCCTCCGCCTATGGCGGGGGATAAAAAAAAGTGGGCATTTAGCATCGGTAAATATGAACATAATCACAATATGATGCTGGGGATAAATATAAACAAGGTTCAAAAAGCGTGCAAAGTACAAGTCGTTTACCAGATCAACTATATATTTCTATTTTAATTAAAGATGCTAGTTCAACTCCATTGCATGTAATAATAGCGCAATATCCAATTGACTATTCATTCAAATAATATGTTATTTGAAATATGTATGCATTCATTGCACAAGCACACTTAAGTTATTTCTTTGCCTTAATACAGATAACACAGGACAAGTATTTTGATCATGATAAAATAAAAATAAAACACTACAACTTTTACAAGTAATCGGCATGCCTTTTTCATGCCTTTTGGGGAAAAAGCTATTCTTTCGCACGAAAAGATCACTGATTTCGGAAAAACAAATTTTATATAACTCCTTATAATAATTCAAATGATAAGCACAAAATCATATATGGTATAGTTATATACTGTGTGAGATATAATTGAAATGAAATCGAGATAAAAAAATATTTATAATACACTTCTTAACATAAATTGATTTGGGATTCATTTTTTTCATTTTTGTTTTCCATTTCTCTTTGGGAATGGGTCCATTTTACGGACCCGTAGATATGGCTGAAAAGGCCTGATCTACTGAGATGCCACTTAATCTATATTTCCGACTGTTTAAGGACCAGGTGTGACCACTGTTGTACCACCAACAGCAGCGACCTGTGTGGACAGTGGTGCAGTTGATTGCAGAAAAATTGACAACCAGCTCCACATCTGCGCAAACAAAACGAACACGGCCACCGTTACATACTGTCCCAAATACTGTGGAATCTGCT
Source organism: Dreissena rostriformis (assembly GCA_007657795.1). NCBI lineage: Eukaryota > Metazoa > Mollusca > Bivalvia > Myida > Dreissenidae > Dreissena > Dreissena rostriformis. The sequence goes on along the minus strand of VMBQ01001423.1, from coordinate 15,673 downwards.
AAAGCGCCACCAGTAGACGATGCTGGCTAAATGCTTTGTTCAAACGAAATACTGTTATATCAGCCTCTCATCGCTTTGATTTTGCAGTTTGTTTTTCTTTTTCCATGAAACAAATGTCAATTTAAGTTACGCACCCTATGCCCATTATTAATTGAACATTATATATGATGAATACATACCGAGACAAGAGGCACTTCGTTTAGGATTTATCTAACAAAAGACGGGGGCGAAAACCACATAGCGCGCCGTCGACCTGCAACATACGCGGCGCCCATTTTGTTGAAGACGTCACTGAGACTGCACGTTACGATTCTTAAACTTACCAGAGCATTCTACGATTTCGTTTATAATAATGATTTCTTTAAAACGCCAAATCGTAAGTAGCAAGAATCACAACTGGATAAAGAGCAGTAAGACTATGAGGGCTTATTTGAACCATTACTAGAGGAAGATCTACCAATAAACAAAGATTCGTGTAATCGCGAGTTTCCGTCGATTATTGCGACCGAGCGACAAATTCAACGCAATATAACCCCGCTTCTCCGAACGGGGGTGGGGGGATAGTTCTCTAGATATGTTGCTGTAATGACTTTGATGTCAAAAGCCCTAGTGACCTTGACATTTGACCTGTTGTCCCCAAAATCAATATATGTCTTCCTTTCTTTCCAAGAAAGCAGCATAACATTTAGTATGATGATAGGTGAAAGTATCCTCTATATAGTACTGAAACAAATTTCGTGTTACAAGTCCCTTTGACTTCTTGACCCCAAAATCGATAGACTTCCTACTTACGGTACCTCAAATGTAAACATCATGCCAATTATCATGATCATACCGAGGGGTGAACGGAAGACTGTTGTAACTCATATTTAATAAAGAAGGAGATACAACAGTTTTCCGTTCAGCCAGTACGTAAAAGCGCTGAAACGTGATCTGGATAGATGGATCCACTCAAAACCATTTTCAAGGAAAATGTGACTATACTATGCCCTCCTTTAGAGGCAAAACAACATTTCCAAAATAATAGTATACTATTAACCCATTGATGCCTAGCGTCTAGAAAAAAAGGCCTTGGCAAACAGCGTAGACCCAGATGAGACGCCGCATGATGCGGCGTCTCATCAGGGTCTGCGCTGTTTGCTTAAAGGAATTTCGGTAAGAAATATTCTAAATATAGAAATAAATATACTAGACATCCCTAATTTTGGAAGTAAATTGATCCAATTTAGAAGGATGGGAGAGTCCACTAGGCATAAATGGGTTAATCTTTATTATCAAGATAAACAGCCAAGTGATACACAGCAGAAGCATTACAGATCAAACGTAAACCGAAGAAAAGGAAAATGTAAAGTAGTTACAATTTGAAATTTTGCAATATATGTTGAACAATTGAAAATATTCCAAAATGTAAAAGACATAATAATAAAAATTATGGAGCAATAAGACTATATTACTGAATAACAAAGCTGCTCTAGGAAACGCCATGAACTAAAAATGTTAACAGCTCACGAAAAATCTCAGTTATATTGACATATTCTTCCTCAAACTCAGGGTTGAGTCAGACTCAAACTCAAAACAACATCAAATTGAACATGATGGGCATACTCATCTAAAAAGAAAATGAGGAAAAAACTCAAAAGTGATTCAGAATATTGACTTACGGTAAGAAGTAGAAGAACCATGTAGCACCAAAAATCCTCTAACATTGAATTACACAATATGCAATTATTTGGTATTTCTAGCTAACAATACATAAAACAAGAGGGCCAAGATGGCCCTAGATCGCTCACCTGTGAAATAAGCTTGCCCAGTGGCATGATTTGAACAATCTTTGTCACATATCAAATATCAAAGCTGCGTGCTTTGTGGTTAAAGATAAACAAGGTTTTTCAAGCTTTGACCTGGTCCATGTTTTTCAACGGACCGGAACCACTTTTGAACTCAACCAACATATCATAAATACAAACATTTTGACAAAGTTACATGAAGATTGGGCATGCAATGTGACTTCTACAGTGTTTACAAGGTTTTACTTTTTTTTGACCTAGTGACCTAGTTTTTGACCCAGCATGACCCAGTTTCGAATTCGATCGAGGTATCATTGGGACAAATCTTCTGACCAAGTTTCATGAAAATCGGACAAGAAATGTGGCCTCTAGAGTGTTTACAAGGTTCCCCTATAGCCAAATAAGGCAAACTGCCCCGCCCACTGGTGGCCATGTTTTTCAACGGACCGGAACCACTTTTAAACTCAACCAACATATCATTAAGACAAACATTTTGACAAAGTTACATGAAGATTGGGCATGAAATGTGACTTCTACAGTGTTTACAAGGTTTTTCTTTTTTTTTACCTAGTGACCTAATTTTTGACCCAGCATGACCCAGTTTCAAACTCAATCGAGGTATGATTGGGACAAATCTTCTGACCAAGTTTCATGAAGATCGGACAAGAAATGTGGCCTCTAGAGTGTTTATAAACAAATGTTAACGGACGGACGGACGGACGGACAGACGACGGACAAAGACCGATCCCAAAAGCTCACCTGAGCAATCAGGTGAGCTAAAAATGTTGTGTTTCTAAATCCCCTTCCTTAAAACATTCCTTTAACCATTTCCACAGCAACACACATATTTTTTTATCAAAACATGTTTTTTAACAAATCATAAAGTTTACTTATGCCTATGGATTTTAAACTCAATGCAATAGGAACATTTTATATACATCACATAAAGAGGCCGAGGCAAGATTTTCCTAGTGATGAACACTAAAATATATTCATTTCTAGGGCAACTTATTGTATGAACTTTGTCTTTATGAGTGGTCCTTGGCCTTCAATCATTACACAACCAAACCATCATATCACTAACATGTATTCCCACTTCAATGGTAACCCTCCTAAGTGACCTTTGCCCTTTTTGCGGGTGGTTCCTTTGATTAAGTCAAGTAAGTCCATATCCACTTCCATGGTAACCATCCTAAGTGACCTTGGCCCTTTTTGTGGGTGGTTCTTCTGATTTCATCTTCTGACCTTTGGATAGCCAGGCAGACATGAAGGAGCTGGATGCTGATTTTGGGGGTTTTCTAGAAAAAACAAAAAAACAAAGGGGGCTTCATGCATGTTCGTAAAGTGTCCGCCCAGATAAGTCTGTGTAGTCCACACAGGCTAATAATGGAAGAAACTTTGCGCTTAGACTGGATTTTCTTTTAGAAGACTCTATCTTTGAACAAAAAATATCATAAGAGCGGAAAGTGTCGTCCCTGAATAGCCTGCACATACTGCACAGGCTAATCTGGGATGACACTTTACATACATGCAATAAGACCTGTATTCCAAGAACTGGGCTCAAATAATATATAATCAGGGCAAGTATGAAATTACCAATTCTCAAACTAAATACTAAGAATAAAGACCAGACTAGAAAGTATTATGTTCTTAATGCTTTTAATTTTCCATGGTTTTACTTGCCATTTTAAATTTCAACTTACATCATAACAATGCTTTAATTTTCCAAGGACTTACTTGCCATTTTAAAATTATACCAACATCAATCCTTATTGACAACAATTTGTAAATGACATATCATTGGCAACCTGTATATATTGCATATATTGTTCTTCGTCTAGTAATAATTCTTTCATGTAACAATGGTTTAGTCAATAGGGGCCTATTAAAACAATTATTTCTTTCCAAGCGTACAATAACTTCTATAAAAGCAACTAATTCATGTTCAAGGGCATGAGATAAGGGGTATATAATCCAGCAAGATTACCCTAGCTCAATCCTCTTCACATTCTCTGGGCTGTTGTGTCGTGCATTGTTGACCACAGAAGACACTGGATGACTGTCTATGCACGAAACTGCACGGATCAACTTCACAGCCTTAGTGGATAAAATTATTTTCCCATTGAGGCATGAAAACTTAACTTTTTAACACTCAGATACGCACTTTGACGTTATGTTGTCCATTAAAAAATCAAATTACATTATAGACTTTTCTTACTAGATTCAAGTTTTAAAGTCATCATTTGAAACCCCAAGATACTGATGAGCAGCAAACAGCATAAAACCCGAACAGAATGCCAGTCACTCGCAGGTTGTTCTGGTTTTATGATGGTTGCAAATAGCAAAGTTCACTTTGCTTCTGAGTGGGAAAGGGTTAACCATAATAGTACGCAATCTTCTTATATTGGAGGTCTAGAGTTTTGCTGTTTAAATCTAATAATTAAAGGCATTTAATGAAACACTTACAAAATGTCCTAATCTGTTAACTTCAAGTGCCTTTAATAGGACTGTATTGAGAATGACAGACTTCTTGAAGCTTCTACTGCTCAACCTATATCATTAATATATATGAGCATCGCTCGGAGAAAACCGGCCTTAATGCATTTGCGTAAAGTTTCGTCCCAGATTAGGCTGTGAAGTCTGCGCAGGCTATTCAGGAACAACACTTTTAGCTTTTATGTTTTTTTTTGTTTAAAAGCAGTCTCTTCTTAGCAAAAAACAAGTTGAGGCGGAAAGCCTCTTCCCTGATTAGCCTGTGCAGACTGAAAAGGCCAATCTTGGACTACACTTTACGCATATGCATCAAGCTGAGTTTTCCCAGAACGATGCTGAAATATACATTGCCACATGCCTCATAGACATACCTTGATTGTTGGGACATCTCCAAAGTTCAACCATTGATCGATTTCATCATCATTCGTCAGAATTGCCTGTAAATAAAACAATTACATATTCATGGTGTATGTTTTCTGATAAAGTGGACGTTAAGAAACCTTTTTTGTTCTTTAAAAGGCATAAGCAGAGGCCAAAAACCACAAGAAAAGAATCCGTTCATTGTGTGCACAACTCTTTTTTCCGGGCATGTGCAAACATAATTGATCTAAACAAAGAGTATTTTATTTACATAATGCATAACAAATTAAAACAAGAGCACTGTCGAGCCGATGCCAACGCTCGGCTGTGGGTGCAGTTTTGAATAAAAAAAAAAAAAGGACCCTTGACCTTTGACCTTGAAGGATGACCTTGACCTTTCACCACTCAAAATGTGCAGCTCTAGATACACATGCATGCCACATATCAAGTTGATATGTTTAATAATGCAAAAGTTATGGCCAATGTTAAAGTTTTCGGACGACGACGCGGAAGACGAGCTGTCTATGACAATACCTCGGGTTTTCTTCGAAAACAGCCAAGCTAAATATTAATTACAACATCAGTTTCCAAACAAAGATAGAGTTAAATTTTACTTAACTGAAGTACTGGAATAGGCTCCACCTACCGGCATTCTGTGATGTATCCATGACATGGCTGCTGAGGACTCTACTGTGATGATACTGTATGAATACACAGGCTCACTCGACTGTAACAACAATCAGGGACTTATGGTAAGTTTACACTAAATCCAATTCCCATAGGGTCCCATTATAAATCTGACAACTTTTAAGGCATTTTTCCTCCTTTGTCTTTTTTGCAGATTGTGCAAGCCTGGTAAATTTACAGATGAATATGTCTTATTTCGAAAATTGGAGTAAAAAAGATGTCATACAACTTATACCAAAGTCCCATTTGCCCAAATGCAAGCCCTCTGGTAAAACAGTGTTTCAGCAGTGAGATTTTGACAAAAGCACCTTATTTAATAAATCCACTCCAAATGTTCATCTTTTGAGGTAGGCCCCAACGAAAAACACTAAAATGTTGCAGAAACACCTATGATACAGGCAATAACCACAAAATGCATGGGTGTAATCGCTAAATGGCTTTGAAACCAGAAGAGAAAAGGAACTACTTTCAATTGCACACAAACTGATTTAGTGAAATGTAACATTAAGGGGCCCTTCTATTACCAGCCTTGGCAGATAAAGACCAAGGTAGAACAAATTCTGCATAAGGTTAAACACTCGTGCCAGATCTCAGGGGTTGAAGATTCAGTGTGCCGAACAACCCTTACCAACTAATTCATCTATTGCATGAGACACATACCGGTAACCGAGGTTCAGACTACAAGGTACTAACAACAATGGGGCGTCTCCTGTATCTCGCACTATCCATCGTAATCCAACTAACAAGTCTTATGGGGGCTTTTACCATGTTTGGCAAATACATGTGTTCCTCCTGTACTGGGCGGTATTGAACTGAATTAAGTTTCACATTGATAAGTTATGTTCATTTTGGTTGATTATCAACCATTTGCTTTACTAAGTGAGTCCCAGGATTACTCAACTAACATAGATTGTTGTGCAGATTTATATAATAACATCTTCCAAATACATTTTCTGAAATTTATATAGCTACAATTTAATTACAATCCCAAGCTAGGTGTTCGTGTTAGCTTATTACAAACACAATTTCAGCACGATACCTCCATCCAAATGGAATTTATTGAGGAGATACGATTTTCTATTTTTAGAAGACCTTTACCTTGACCTTCTTAGCCCAAAATCCAATCACAACCTATGTCTGAATGTAAGCTTACTAAATGCAAAGTTTGGTCAAAGCAAACTAAAATCATCAACCAGAACCCACCTGCTTAACGCCACCTTCCTGCTCTGTGAAAATAGCACAAATCTTATCAATGAAACATAACTACAATCAGGGATTTCAATAATTTTTGAAACCAAGGAGTCAAATGACCCCTTGCTTGACATTCACAGGGGTCGAATGAAATTGTCAAGGGTCAAAACTTTCAGCAAAGAGTTATTTTGTATCTGAACATTTGCAAATGAAAAGGTTGTTTTTCGTAAACAAAAGTGAAATACTAAGCAATCAACACAAATTGTGCGATAAAAAAATACATTTTGGAGTAAGCTTCTTGGTAACATTTGTGTCAAAATGATGCAAGGCAGATTATTTGCAGGACTCAAAAGTGAGAAAAGAATCAAGCAGGATACTGCTTGAATAGAAATCACTGCAAAATGTTAGCAACTCACAGGATCTGGTCTCCACACATCAAACACTCCAGCCATGGTGAGCAGTCTACGATCATCATTGCAGGGTCCTTCTGTAAGAAGACAATCATTGGTGAGTATCGGTATACATGAGCCACACTCTAGGAAAACCGCGCTAAATTCATGTGCGTAAAGTGTTGTCCAAGATTAGCGTTAGCAGACTAATTAGGGACAACTTTTTCCGCTTTTATGGTAGTTTTTGTTTGAAGGAAGTCTCTTCTAAATGAAAATCCAATCTAGGCAGAAAGTGTCGTACCTGATTGCCTGCTAACTGCACAGGCTTATCTTGGACAACACTTTGTGCACATGCAATAAGCCCCCATTTCTCAGAGGGCAGCTCATTATTATTTCAGCAAAATGATTTGTTTAAACTCACGTTTATTTTTGCAAATTTATACTATTACTTAATAATGCTCATGGGGCAACTGGCCACATCCCAATTGGCATTCAGCTCATTCAAACTACCCATAGATAGTCAGAGCAGATAGGGTTAGCCATTTTTATCAAATTCATTTATTGGCATGGGATTTACCACAATCAGTAACAAAACTTTTCATTTTTAAATAAACACTGTAAGGCAGTTGTCAGTTACTGACATAAGTATGTGCACTTAGCACTGGTTAACAGGCTTACCCAGAAAAAGCATGAAATAGTCTGCTGACCACAGTGATACGAATGAAATACCGTTGAAAAAAAAAGTTGTAAAACCCACCAAATCAAACAAACAATAGANGTTTCATCAATGGTGCCACTAGTAACAGCTTCATCTGGAGACTCCGTTTTGACCTGAACTTTGATATCCTTCTGTCCTTCCTCTTTGACGCTTTTCTGCTCACAAGATGTGCTATTTTCTCTTTCGTTTTTATTGCTTTCTTTTTTTCCTTCCACTTTCACATCGGGTTGACCTTGGCTGATATCTGACTCGTTTATAAGCTTGGAGAAGTATATAAAGTAGGGCTGCTTTGCATCTTTGTCCCTCTTCCACTCAAAGAAACTGTTGACAACAATGAATTTGAGCCTTGCTCTGGGAAAACAGGGCTAAATGCATGTGTGTTAAGTGTTGTTCCAGATTAGTCTGAGTCTGTGCAGTTTGCACATGCTAATTTTGGAAAACACTTAACGCTTTTATGGACTTTTCCATTTAAAGGCAGTCTCGTCTACACAAAAAATCCAGTCCAGGCGGAAAGTGTCGTCCCTAACTGCATAGGCTAATCTTGGACAACACTTTACACACATGCATTGAGCCCCATTTTCATGGAGTCTGTTTCCTATGAATCAAATTTAATTCATATGAATCAAGGCCGATATTCTCTGAACTCCTAAAGGTAACCTGAATTTAAGTTGTGAAATTTTTAGCAAATTGTCAATAAGAAATCCATATTTTCTGCTTACAAAAAGTAAAAATTATACTTATAAAAATGCAGGGCTTTTTTTTTCATCTTTGAGAATGGCCATGAAAGGCCAATTCACAATTTCGACACGGCCAGTTCACAACTCTAACACGGCCACAATACTTGACAAAACGGCCATTTTTAACAGTGAAAATCGGGATATTTTCGGCTCAAAAGTGTCAAAAACGTCCATTTTACAATTCAAAATTACAATTTGTTTTATATTTTACATAAGCGAGACAAGATATTGACAGTGGTGAGGCTTTTCTGTGGTTTGAGATAGAGTTTACCAGTCAGAATATTGTTAATCTAAATGTAAGTGATTATTTGTTGAAAGAAAAAGTGTACAGACAATGAAAATATGATTTGAATGGATTATTAAAGGACATTTTAACAAGACGCAAGTATTAAACATGCTTTTACTATATTTATTCTTAACAAACTGAATTTCACAATTTTTAAAAATTCGCGACTTGTTTTTTCACAATTTTTAGAAGTTGGGGACTAATTTTTCACAATTTTGAAAAGTTCGCGACTCATATTTTCACAAACTGAGGGGGCCAGGGCCGCTTCACAAAGTCAGGAAAAAAACAACGAAGTGGGACACATAAACGAGCCTTAGACTTCAGGAGTTGTATGAGTTTAAGGGATTTCATAAAGTTTTTGCTTAAGAACTTTATAAAATATGGACCCAGGTTTAGCAAGGTGCATAGTTTTGGCTGAGAGATTTAACAAGGGCTGTTTGTAAAACATGCATGCCCCCCATATGGGCTGTCAGTTGAAGTGGCAGCCATTGTGTGAATACGTTTTTGGTGGTGGTGGTGGTGGTGGCGGCGGTGGTGGTGGTGGCGGTGTACGGAAACC
>VMBQ01001422.1:129755-181738 GCA_007657795.1 Dreissena rostriformis | reverse complement strand
GACATAAGCTCTTCTGGCCTTCGGCCAGTAGAGCTAACAATGATGGGTCAAAGCGATCTCTAGATTGAGTGGAAACAAACTTCATAATACAAGTCCCTGTGACATTTACCCCTGATCAGATGACCTAAATCTTCGTATGTGTCTTTATTTCCACCCACATGACTGTACCAATGTGCATGGTCAAAGGTCAAAGCGTTCTCAATATAGTGTGTGGATAAGAATTTCCTGTTACAGGCCACTTTATTATATTGGCCTTAAAATCAATATTTGTCATTCTTTAATTCCAAGTAACCGGCATACCAATTGAGATACTTGTAGGTCAAAACTTGTCCAGATATCATGCAGAAACCAATTTCTTGATACAAACTCATGTGATGTTTGCCTTTGACCTGGTGACATGAAAATCAAACATGCTTTTTTTCTGCCCTTGTAACCACTTTACCAATTTGCATGATTGTACACTTAAGTGTCCTCGAAATATACTGCCAAAACAAATTTCCTGTTTCAACCATGTGACCTTTACCTTTGACCTTGTAACCTGAAAATCAATAGGCGCCTTACCTTTCACCCAAGTAACCAATATTCCCACTATACAAATTTGCATTACCATACGTCAAATTACTCTGAAGATATTGTGTGGAATCAAATTATTTGTGAAAAGCCCCCGTGATCTTGACCTTTGACCTGTTAACCTCAAAATCTATAGGCGGCTTAGTTTCCTCTCAAGTAACATTCAAACCAATGTTCATGGTTGTAGGTCAAAGCATTTGATACCGGGCGGTAGATATCTTGCGAAACTAATGGTTTATGGACCATCCAACCTCTATACCAACCTCGACTGACCGACGGGCAGGTGCGACGAAAGAAATATAGCCCCGCTTCATTGAATATTAATCTCTATGACCACTTGTGATTTAAAACTGATAATCTACCAAAACAATCCACTCTGTATAATAGTACTTAAGTAAAATAAAATGTTAAGTATGTAAATAGTACTATGTGCCCTTCTGGCCTGAATTACAATGTAACAATTACAGTGTTGGAATTACAGTGTTAGAATTACAGAGTAAGAATTACAGTGTAAGTATTACAGTGTTAGAATTACAGTGTAAGTATGACAGTGTAAGAATTACAGTGTAAGTATTACAGTGTTATAATTACAATGTTAGAATTACAATGTTAGAATTACAGTGTTAGTAATACAGTGTTAGAATTACAGTGTAAGTATTACAGTGTTAGAATTACAGTGTTAGAATTACAATGTTAGAATTACAGTGTTAGAATAACAGTGTTAGAATAACAGTGTTAGTATTACAGTGTTAGAATTACAGTGTTAGTACTACAGTGTTAGAATTACTGTGTTATAATTACGATGTTAGAATTACAGTGTTAGAATTACAGTGTTAGAATTACAGTGTTAGACTTTAAGAGTAAGAATTGCAGTGTTAGAATTACAATGTTAGAATAACAGTGTTAGTATTACAGTGTTATAATTACAATGTTAGAATTACAGTGTTATTATTACAGTGTTAGAATTACAGTGTTAGTATAACAGTGTTAGAATTACAATGTTACAATTACAGTGTTAGACTTACAGAGTAAGAATTACAGTATAAGTATTACAGTGTTAGAATTACAAGGTTAGAATTACAGTGTTATAATTACAATGTTAGAATTACAGTGTTAGTATTACAGTGTTAGAATTACAGTGTGAGTATTACAGTGTAAGAATTACAATGTTAGAATTACAGTGTTAGTACTACAGTGTTAGAATTACAGTGTTACTATTACAGTGTTAGAATTACAGTGTTAGAATTACAGTGTTAGAATTACAATGTTAGAATTACAGTGTTAGAATTACAGTGTTAGTATTACAGAGTAAGAATTACAGTGTTAGTATTACAGTGTTAGAATTACAGTGTAAGTATTACAGTGTTAGAATTACAATGTTAGAATTACAGTGTTAGTATTACAGTGTTAGAATTACATTGTTAGTATTACAGTGTTAGAATAACAGTGTTAATATTACAGTGTTAGAATTACAATGTTAGAATTACAGTGTTAGAATTAAAGTGTTAGTATTACAGTGTTAGAATTACAGGGTTAGAATTACAATGTTAGAATTACAGTGTTAGTATTACAGTGTTAGAATTACAGTGTTAGTATTACAGTGTTAGAATTACAGTGTAAGTATTACAGTGTTAGAATTACAGTGTAAGAATTACAGTGTTATTATTACAGTGTTAGAATTACAGTGTTAGTATTACAGTGTTAGAATTACAATGTTAGAATTACAGTGTTAGCATTACAGTGTTAGACTAACAGAGTAAGAATTACAGTGTAAGTATAACAGTGTTAGAATTGCAATGTTAGAATTACAGTGTTAGTATTACAGTGTTAGAATTACAGTACAAGTATTAAAGTGTTAGTATTACAGTGTTAGAATTACAGTGTTAGTATTATAGTGTTAGAATTACAGTGTTAAAATAACAAAGTTAGAATTACAAAATTAGAATTATGTTTAACAAGAGATGTGTTTGTCAGAAACACAATGCCTTCTATTGCGCCGCTTTGAAATAACACCTTTATTTATCATTTGGCAGGTATAGAAATTATCTCCCTTTAAAGCTTGTTACTTCCCTTGGATTTTGTTTTTTTGACCTGTGACCTTGAAGGATGACCTTGACCTTTCACCACTCAAAAAGTGCAGCTCCATGAGATACAAATGCATGCCAAATATCAAGTTGCTATCTTTAATATTGCAAAAGTTATGGCCAATGTTAAAGTTTTTCGGACGGACAGACTGACGGACTGACAGTTCAACTGCTATATGCCACCCTACCGGGGTCATAAAAAGTACAGTGCTAGAATTACAGTGTCAGAATTACAATGTTGAAACACTTATGTTGGAAGTTAAATTCACATTCTCAAGTACAAAAACATAATTCATGTTAAAAATGATATGATTCAAATAAATTGTAGACTCAAGAATATTAATGAAGCTTAGAAAAACACATACATGATGTTAAGTGGGTTTATTTTGCAGGAAATGCACAAATGTGGTACTTATAGCTGACAAAGTGAAAAACCTTCATCTGAAGGGATACTTCAAGCAGTTGTCAGCAACTGTTGATACACAAAACCAGAAGTTAATACAGATGAAAGATGACTTTGATGAAAATATTAAGTCTCTTGAGAAATCTTACGAAACTATTTTGAATGAAATCAATGCTTTCCGAAGGGAAATTAACGATTCGTTGGATCTCCTAGAGAAGAATACCAAGAAGGAGTTGAACACATTTCTAGCAACCACGAGGACATCTATTCAAACTGACATTGAAAACTGCATGAAGTTCACCAAAAATATAACATGTTTTAAAGATGATTGGCTGAGACAAAAAGACAAAAGTGAAGCACTGAGTTTTATCAAGTATACAAAATGCCTTGACCAGTCCCTCAAGGTAGAATCAGTTTTACAAGAAATGACAACAATGATTGAGAAGACATTAACCTTTAATCCTGATAAATTCATCCAACGAAAACTGTCCAAATTCTCTAGATTGGGACAAATACTCAGCCAAGTGAAACGATCGAAACCTGCTAAAGGAAAAACACAGGACACACTACACACAATTTTTTTCAATAAATTTAAAGCATACAGCCAGTTAGACCCTGGAAACCAAACAACTCCAGGATTAAAAGTAAAAAAGTCAAATCCCGAATCCAGTTCATCTAGACAGTATAGCACTGGAAACCAAACAAGTGAACAGACCAAATTAGGCCAAGGGTCTGATCCCATATCAATTTCATCACACCAGCTGGTCCAAGGATATCAACCAGTATCATTAGACATTGAAGATCAACCAGTATCATTAGACGTTGGCACGCCTGATCAAATCATGAAAGTGAAGAGTAGTAAGAAGTATTGTGTGAAGATACAGAGTGATTCAGACGAATGCAACACATGTATATCAGGTATCTATGAAACAGTTACTGGAATCTTCCTCATCACAGACTGGTTGAACAGTAAGGTGAAGCTCCTGAATCAGACCTACAAGGTGGTGGCCCACTATGACTTGCCTGGTAAACCATGGTCCTTGTGCAGCATTGACTCCAGTCTGGTGGCTGTTCCTCTGGATAACAGTGAGGTCCATTTCATCAGAGTGAATAATGGTCAGCTAAAAAAGGACAGGATACTGATGCTCCGACATAGCTGCTATGGTATTGCCCATCACCAGGGTAACCGGTATATTACAGGTGGTGGAGCTCTGCATCACTATACTGTGGATGGAGGACTAGGAAGCAAGATGTATGAGGGAACATCAGATAACATTACTGGTAATAATTATCACTATCATTATTCTAATTTTGCAAACTTTAAAGCCAGTGCTTCTACTGTCATTGAAATCAAGAAGTAATAAGCTGCATATAACAGTAATCTTATCAAACAAATGTATGTTTTTTTTTAAATACTGAGCTGAACATGTTGATCAACATTCCAAAGTTTGGTTTTTTAATGCATTTTCACAAATACAAATGAATCACAGATCAACAAAGTATCATAACGTGACATTAATCATATATTTTAGATAGAAAATGATATTGTTAATGATTATTTCCAAACTTAAACACTTGCACAAATGCATATCAATAAAGAGAAGAAATACATCACATTCATGGTACTTTATCTCAAAGTGTTCTTGTATGGATATTTATTCATGTTCATTACTTTTATTGAGTGGTTTGTACATATGTACTAAATACTATAAGAAAGTTGGACTTTATTATATAACACTACTTTTTATAAGATGTACTTTGTTTCCATATATAATCCAACACCTATTAATTCTGTCTTCCATACTGCAGTGAGCACCTGTGCAGTAAGTCCAGATGGAGAGAGGATATATGTGACCAACCAGTACAGTAATCAGCTAGTCACACTGTCCAGGGATGGCATAGTGATCTCCACATTCACTGACCCTGCACTGGACTGGAATTTCCTATTTGTCCCACCAGGCCTCCATGTGACAGACTCAGGACAAGTTCTGGTATGTGGAGGCTATTCCCCCAAAATCCTCCGGGTGGACAGGGATGGGAGACAGAGACTGGCAGAGGTGGTCACACAGAAGGATGGTGTAACTCACCCAATATCTGTTTACTACATTAAGCACACAGACTCACTCATTGTTGGAAGGATGGGTAATAATTACATTACAGTGTTACAGAGTAATGACACCGCTCTAAAAAGTTCATGCACATTGAACTGAGTTTGCATTTATATTGAACTCTCTTTGGTTGTAATAATGAGTGATACAAATCTAGCATTTTATGATACCATCAATCTGTATATTTAATTTATTTTACGCAAGTATTTTTACCCCTATTGTGATCAAACGTGATTGCTTGTTTTCATTATGGTGTTTCATACAATGCAGTAACGTAAAATCTTTACACATACTAGCGGAGTGTACACTTGCCGGAAGCCGTTAATTGTGTAGCAGTAAATTTGTATACTATTTTAAACTTAGTCATTAAATACTTTATTATTATAATTAAACTGGCTAATATCTATACACTATATTGTTCCTGTTAATCCATGTCGGACAAATGTCTTCATTTTAATTAAATATGTTAAACTATTTTATTAAAGCAACTGTTAATATTTTGGCTGTAAAATTAAGCTTAAATGACTGCTCAATATGCCGAGATATGACATGGACATGGAGGTATCATAAATTGTGTTAAATGACCAGACACTAGTCTACCACATGTGGTTTATGCAGGGACCCAAGTATAGGTCTCTGGGTTTATGACACCGCGATTTTCTTTTTCTGGACAGTATCCAAGATAATCGGTTTGTGATGAACAAAGGGGCAATTAAACACCGGGTTAAACATGCTGAAACAAAGAGTATCAAAATTGGTGTAAATAAAAACAATTACATTTATCAAGAGAATTTATTTATTGTGTAACAATGTAAGTTTTAACAGACATATAAAGGTTCAAATCAATTACCCGGTACTATATGCTGCGTACATAAAAATCGATCTATTTGTTGTTTGTTTTCATCCTCATTTCTGTTTGTTCATTAAATTTAATTTATGCTGAAAGCATTTCCATTTCTGATTATTTTTGTTCTGAAACATGGTCGCGAAGATGTGCCAAGTAAATACATTTTTGTGGTAACCACATACAGAGGCTCGTAGATTGTGTTCCATTCCCGAGTTGGTTGTCAGTAAAAACAAATAATAACAACAATATAATCTTTCCAAAAATGCATTCCATTGCACTCTAATGTTTTATTCAGACATAATAAGTAAAAATTATATTTGATATAATACATGATTATCAATAAAAACGATGATTATGTAAACCAGTTAATATATGTTGTGTACATTTAATCGATCTATTTGTTGTTTGTTTTCATCCTTATTTGGGTGCGCTCATTAAATTTAATTTATTATGAGTATTTGTGTTAATAACATCATACTCATGTATTGGTTGTTCATTATTTAATTCAAAGAACTCATAAAACGAAACTTCAATGACATCTGGGTGGGGACAGTTGGCATGGAAGCCAGTGTGCTCAGTTATGCACTTTACCCCTGCGTCTTCCATCCTTTCCATCAGCTCTGGGTACTCGGTGCAGCATTTGCACTCAATCTGCATACGATACTGTGTGCAACATGAACATGTTCACATGAAAATACAAAATAGGTTTGATTGTCAATTCATTTATTCAGAACTGATGCAAGAATCCGTTCTGTGTTGATATTTATTGACCATTCAATATAGTCATATTAAACGCGCTCGTGCTGTAGAATTACAATAAAAGGATTTTTTAATGTGTTTTTCCCGACATGTGCATTTAACACATGAAAAAGTTATATATTTACCAATCCGTATTCCCGAACATATGCATTAACAAAATAAGAAAGTTACAATTATATTTACCAATCCGTATTCCTGAACATATGCATTAACAAAATAAGAAAGTTACAATTATATTTACCAATCCGTATTCCCAACACTTGGGTCATCTTGAGCATCGGCAAAAGATTCCTCGCTGCCCGAGTTAGATTTAGAAAAATCAGACTGACTGTCACTAAATTCCGGCTCATACATGTAAGGTTCAACGGAAAACTCTTCATAATCACTATCATCTTCCATTTTCATCAATTTGTCTTACTAAAGTTTCGAGCAATATCACATCCGAAGCCCTATAACGCCGGTTCGTTATTGACATCATGCGCACTGGCCACTGCGCAGAGGTAAAATTGACGTCACTACAGGTTTGAATGAAAATGGCGAGTGGATCGGAATGTGTGAAAACTCGCGACTTTGTCATATTCGTTCTCGCTAATTACACCGTGATTGACTCGAATTGAAGTGCGAAAATGTTTTTATATGCATTACATTCAATAAATAAATGGTTTTTACGGGATTTAAAAAGAATAGCATTTGACCTTTAAAAAAAATAATGACAACTATATCAAAACACAAGAAAGTATTTAATTCCTATAAATACAAATTATAAAGTAGTGGTTGTCTAGTGTTTTGTCATTTTACATAATGATCATACTTACAGTTAGGAGGACTTATATTTAATGAATTAACTGGTGGGACCAGACTATCAATGTAAACCAATATGATGACATTTGTCGTTAATGCAATTCAAACAAATTGTTGTGAACAAATGTTATTTAAAAGCAATAAATATTGTATCATCCAGATGTGTGTTGTTTGGAAAAGTTTGTACAAAGACTCTGATGACAAAAGCTACAGGTCCAAAATCACCATATAACTAAGGAGCTACAAACATAATTTGCAATTTGAAAAGCGTACGAGAACAGCTTCAAAAAAGTTTTGATCCAGACCAGACCGACCGAAAGACATTGGGGGGGNGGGGGGGGGGGGGGGGTCCACAACACAAGCATCCTGTGTTGATAGACATTTATCAATGTCATATTCAAACAGTTCACACATACCTAAAGCAGTAAGTGTAGCAGCGCGAGTGGACACAATCTGACACATGTGATGTAGCACGCGACACTCGATCTCTGACGCATGACCCAGATGGAGGTCTTCGAACACGTGACGTGTTTTCTGGAAGCGAATGTCCTCGTCGCTGAAAACCGCATGCAATAATTCAGTGTATAAAAATCCAGTATCTTCGGCACCTAAGCCATCATGGAAGCTGCCATAGTTAACACATTGTAAAAGTTGTATAGTTTGGTACAGTCAAGTTACCATTACCGGATCAGTAGCGTAATAAAGTTGTTCTGGTGGAAAGCAATAATTGTTTTGAGACTTCTTTTACATCAGTTTGATTAAATATTACCTTTGCTTACTGATTCAGCACATAGTTTTATTTTTAAACGCAGGCAAAATGTATTTGTGATAACTTTTTTTCGCCGCAGAATTCATGCATTAGTGGATCAGTTGTAGCCATAACGGATCACGTGATCGAAACCACTCAGGGGGCATCTAACACAATTTTTGAACTGTCGAAACATGAACTGTGTTGTTTACAAAGACCAAGTTACATTGCCAATTATAAATTATATTCATTTTTTTCTGTTATTAATTGTTTTCTATATGTGATCTTGCGTCTACACTTTACGAATGGTGTTCTTGTGTGAATTATCTGTTGAAAATCCTAAATAGATGGAGAAGATATAGGCATCCATGTTAATTGTTTGAATCATATCTAATCATCGATATTGAACATGGAACATAAATAAAACATTAAGATTGAGATCATTTATTGTAAGAATCAACGAGATTTGCATATATTTTAATATATTATCAATATGCATATTATCACGCTTGATCCGTTATTGCCCTAATTCTTCATTTCATTCAAGGTGTTGCAATATCTTAAACACGAATCAAAACTGAAATGGACTTTTGCACGCAGACAAACTACTAAATGGCCTCTAAATTAATGCGTAAACTTCTTACTTTCCATCAGTTATAGCATGTGGCCGCGAAAAATATTCAACCACGATTTGGAAACGAGACGGAAGTCAACAAAGTCGTTAATACATGTCAGCAAAACATGCCGAAATGTTTGACAAAGAGTAGCCCCGATTATGACTGAATCAATGCGTTTTAAAGAACAGGCCTTGAAGATGCTGTGTGCAAAATATCATCTAAAAATGTCAACTATTTATCGCAATACACAGTCTTGAACGTCAAAGTGATCCGCTATGGGTAATGATCCGGTAATGGTTACTTGACTGTAGTTCAGTACTTAATTTTTTCAAAGATTTATACATCATGAAATAAAAAAATGTAATTTGAGGAAAATGAGGTTGTAACGTAATGACTTAACATTATTCACAAGATTTCAATATTATAACAGAACTTATACATAACAACGTTCTTGTTTATTTTCTTGTCATTAAAAATATTTACTTATAGAGCTTTCCATGTAGCAGTAATTACTCTTATTACGAAACCAACCATGTTTAGCTGAAGCACGATCACAGAGGGTTGTAGCTGACAGAAAGTAATTCATAAAGTTACATTACACCCACGTTATGTATATTTGCAAGTACACTTTAATTAGAGAACCATGTTTTGACTCTTGTTGATTGCCATCAGCACCCACGGAGGGGTATTATCATAACGATGAACATTTGTTCAAATGTGTGGGTTACGCAATGGACATCTGTGCAAAAGCTCTAAGAATATGTTAAATGTACATTAAATATGCCCAGCCCTCCTTTTCAGCGTAAATTAAGTTGACATACCGGAATGCATTTAGTTATTTATTTTCAACTACGTGTGAGGGTGTTCGTATATATTGTTCCACATGAATTATATGTTGTCAGTCTGTTGGAGTCCAACACACGAAAGAGAGAGCATTAGAAACCATAGTTGTTTCTTACAGGATCTCCCGCATTGGTGTCCCGTAGGTATCTTTGTTAAGTTAAAATAAATTGTGGACTTGAGAGCGTTGTGTTACATATGTGTCGTGTTCTGAGAAAACTGGGCATAATGCTTGTGCGTAAATTGTCATCCCAGATTAGCCTGTGCAGTCCGCACAGGCTAATCAGGGACGACACTTTTCGCCTAAACTGGTTTTTCGCTAAGAAGAGACATCATATAAATGAAAAATTCCATAAAAGCGGAAATTGTCGTCCCTGATTAGCCTGTGCGGACTGCACAGGCTAATCTGGTATGACAATTTACGCACAAGCATTAGGCCCAGTTTTCTCAGAACACGACACATATAAGAATACATTTCAATGAACAGTTCTTCGAGTTGGGTGCGTCATTGTGTGACCGCATTACGCTTCAACAGTAATGGCCCCTCAATGGAAAAAATCTATTAGTTAATTTTCAGTTTTGGGGAAGATTGGATGATATCTTTTGCAATAGGCAAATTGAAATTGAATGAAGGACAATTTGATATAATTCAGGGGCCATTACTGTTCAACTGCTGAGGCATTTACAGGGCAACAGATAAGGTTCGTTTTATCGTTTTTATGATTTGTATTTAACAAAAAACGAATTCAAATTAAAAATCAATCGTACAGAAAACGATTATGAAAATGGAAAACGAATTGAAATCAATTCTTCGTCGTTTTAGTTGTTCCGTCTTCCACCGTACCCCGTTTAATTATAATTAGTGTATTGTAACCTTTAGTGCGGCCGTAATATTTTCAGTTAGTTCATATAGACACCGTTTTGGGCCGGTGTCAATATAAAAAGTAACTTCCGCCGAAATAAGTTCGGGAAAAGGTTCTCTGTTAAACGCGGTCGGGTTAGGAAACTTTCATAAACGGGGTGCACGCCCAATATTTTACAATTCGTTACGAGACCCAAACCGTCGAGAAAAGACATTGTGAAGAGTATACTATCACATTTAATAGCGCAGGTGGTGACAGATTCTGAAATATTCTGCTCAAAAGTTAAAACCGCTGCGATTCCGTGTCTCAAAAACTAACAACATCATGATTTCCACTGGCTTGTCATTGATGGAGAGGGTTNGACCCCTAACCCTAACCCTTACCCTAACCCTTTTTTTGGGTTATCACCCCTATACCAGGCCTCCCCCGTTGTAGTTTTCCGCCTCCCAGTTAAATTAGCCTAGATATAATTTCCACAAATATTTGTATCCATATATACAGTACATTATATTTTTGAAAGTATCAGAAATTGAAATTTCGACAACTAAAATAACTTCATTTATTTCTTAATCAGCAAGCAAAAATAACAAGAGCTTTGTCACAGACAAAACAGCACCCGCTATCTGGTTCATGTTTTAGGAACAGGATCTCCGTTAGTGTCATTAACCTAGCTTAAAACGCTTCATTTATGACAGGATCAAAATTTAAGTTCTCCATTATATGTTTAACATTATGAACCACAATTTTGGTCCAACGAAAAAACGGAAATAACCTGCATATTCACAAAATGGCCCTCTATGACCACACAGAGTTTCATCAATCTTGTTGAAGTATTATTCGAGGTAGCTCAGGATCAAGATTTTAGTTTTCAATTATTTCTTTTACCATAGCAACTACTATTTTTGTTTGAAGAAAAAACTGAAATCACATGTATATTCCATAAATGCCCGCAATCATTATAACAGGTTTCATTCAGTTGTTACACGCAACTTGTTGTCTTATAATCGTGGACATTTGTGGAAATGATTTCAAAATCCATCAATACATTGCAAACTTATCCCTGGGACAGGAATGTGTAGATCAGACATACAGTGCCACTGCTATATGCCGCCTTATTGGAATAAGGGGGGAATACAAAAGCTTATCATGTATAAAGAGGCCATAAATCAAGAGGTGTTGAATCCTGCAAACCAAAATATGGAGGTGCACATGTTCACATGCAGATTAACATGTTTGTAAAGGATCAGCCCTCTAAAAGCAATACTTTTTGAGTTTATGCATGAAACAAGTTAAACATGTAATTTTGTATTTAAAATGGGGCAANCCCCCCCCCCCCCCCCCCCCCCCCCCTAAAAAAAGTGTGGGCATAAAAAATTACCCATTCACTATAAGATGCTCTTTCCAAGTTTCCTTTACCTAGCTTTTATATTCTTTTAGTCAATCGCAGGATCCAGACTTTCGGGACAGACAGACCAGGGGTAAACCTATAGTTTTTCGCTCCTGGTGAAACCGCTAGGGGACTAACAATAGCAACACAAATTTTGCTTACAGATCGACGAGGGGCAAACCTATAGTCTTCTACCAGTGAAACCGGTAGGGACTTACTGCAGCTACATATTACTACGCTTAAAGCACTGTAGATGCCCCTCAAAGTTCAACCACCTGTGCCTCACACCTGCAATTCCTAAACATGATGTACACGATTTCTTATTTTTGCATGTTTTACATGAAATGCACGAAATTGTCAGAAAAATATAGTGCTATGCAACCCATGCTCCGTATCATAATGACGCTGCTTATTGTTGAATACAAAATTAAGCTTTCCAATGAACCGGATTATTGATTGCGCAATAATAAAATGGCGGCCATTTTCGGTTGGTTTGCTTTTTTTTTGGTCTTCAATTCTTTTATATTCTCCATTTCGGCTTTTAAAAATCGGGTGCGCATTATACATGGGGGCGCGGTAAACCTGGTAAAATATGGTACTACTACAAGTGTAAACAAACGTTGCACCTCAACACCTCGGAGATGTATTTCGTGTAGAAGCGCCCCCTGGTGTCCATGTCTTCGGTCCAGTGCTCCTGGAACATCACGTCGTCGTCACGGAGTTTCTGCAGCATTAGTCGCACGATCTCGCCCAAGTTCTGCGCCGAAATCATCTTCTCGTAACTATGGAAACGGAAACAATCAGAGTTTGTTTCCTCTTTATAAACTTTGGAGTTTGGACCCTAATACTTTTACATTACAACAAGAAACATGGCAATGATGATGCCACAAAACTAGACTTAAACTGTTCTAACAATTAATTTATTTACACATAAATGTGCAATCTTATGCCAGATCAGTATATAAGCAAGCTACACACAAATTTCAATGCCTCAACCAAAAGTCTAGTTAATGAGTAGAAACGGTTCCCTATTTTTAGTAACAGTGACCTGACAACCCACAATGGCAAAGTCTGTATGTATGCTAGCTGCACACCAAATTTCTGCACAATACCGCAAAGCAAGCAAGCTGTTAAGTGGAAACATGTATTCTTCTTTTATTGACTATGAACTGACTGGCCCCAAATGAAATCCCCCGAAAAATATTTCCATCCAAACTAGTTATTACTTTTTTTTTTTATTAACAGTGACTTTGACCCTACCTGCCCCAAATGCAATCCCATGCTAGATCACTATGTAGGCTACCTACACATACATTTACATCAAAATATAAGAATAATCCCCAACTTTTTCAACTCAAACCTTGATTGACAAGTCACAAATAGACGCTCTCCAGATTTGACTTACAAAGTTATGATTATGTACAGAAACGTTGGTAAGAAAATAATGCAAGCGGAGTAGTCAAAGTGGAGCTGTGGCTAGAGATTGCTTGTGAATACAGTGTTTACCCTTTGCATGCTGGGTAATGTGTCGTCTGCTAATATGTCTTCTGCTGAATTTCTAAAATTAGCATTTTCTTCGATTTTTTTCAAAGAATACTATCAGAATAGCAAACAGTTTGGATCCTGATGAGACGCCATGTTCTGTGGCGTCTCATCTGGATCCAAACTGTTTGCAAAGGCTTTCAAAATCCGGTTCCAGCGCTCAAAGGGTTAACACATGTGCGTCAAGTGTCACCGCAGATTAGCCTGAGCAATCTTCACAGGCTTATGATATCAGGGATGACACTTTCCCCTTTCATTGAAATTTTTGTGTCGCCAGAAGTCCCTAGGCGGAAAGAGTCATCCCTGATTAGCCTATGCAGACTGCACAAGCTAATCTGGGGAGACACTTTACGCACATGCATTAAGTCCAGTTTTTCCAGAACAAGGTCATTTGATATCAAGATGCTTTAAATAGACAGCAGCGCAGTGCTATAATAGCAAAGACCTGAGCAAGTGAATAAGAAACATGTAAAGCATTGAGGTCAATCAGGGGGATGAAAAAGAAAAAAACAATGGAAGGCAAACTTATACATTCTAAAAATTTCAATGTAAACCTCATATTTACATAGGAGGAAAATGATTTTTCACAGAGTTAATTTGCAAAAATTATTAAATAAACAATTAAGGATTAACTAGAGCTTTGTCACAGACGTGACAAATACCCCAACATGCCGCATTGACACAGAATATTTTTCATGTTGTCTTCACAAAAAACAGCGGACACCATGCTCAATGTTTAAAATGCACTAAGTGACCCCGTGACCTAGTTTTTGACCCTGCATGGCCCATGTTCGAACTTGACCTACACATCATCTAGATACATTTTCTGACCAAGTGTGGTGAAGATCGGATGAAAACTACTTAAATGAGAGAGCAGACACCATGCTGAATGTGTAAAACGTACTCCAGTATGTGACCCCGTGACCTAGTTTTTGATCTGGCATGGCCCATGTTCGAACTTGGCCTTATGATCATCTAGATAAAACTTCTGACCAAGTTTGGTGAAGATCTGATGAAAACTACTTGAATTAGAGAGTGGACACCATGCTGAATGTTAAAAAACGCACTAAGTGACCCTGTGACCTAGTTTTTGGCCCAGCATGGCCCATGTTCGAACATGGCCTAGAGATCATCTATAGAAAACTTCTGACCAAGTTTGGTGAAGATTGGAAGTAAAATACTTCAATTAGAGAGCGAACACCATGCTCAATGTTTAAAACGCATTAAGTTACCCCGTAACCTAGTTTTTGACCCACCAAGGCCCATGTACGAAATTGGCCTTAAGATAATCTAGATAAAACTTCTGAACAAGTTTGGTGAAGATCGGATGAAAACTACTTGAATTAGAGAGCGGACACCATGCTGAATGTTAAAAAACGCACAAAGTGACCCCGTGACCTAGTTTTTGACCCCGCATGGCCCATGTTCGAACTTGGCCAAGAGATCATCTTGAAAAAATTTCTGACCAAGATTGGAAAAGATTGGATGAAAACTACTTGAATTAGAGAGCAAACAACATGCTGAATGTTTAAAACGCACTAAGTTACCCCGTGACCTATTTTTTGACCCGGCATGACCCATATTCGAACTTGACCTAGACATCATCTAGATACAACTTCTGACCAAGTTTGGTGAAGATCGGATGAAAGCTACTTGAATTAGAAAGGGGGAAACTTAATACAGACCGACCGACAGACAGACAGACAGACAGACCGACAGACAGACAGACAAGTTCACTCCTATATACCCCCCTAAACTTCGTTTGTGGGGGTATAATTACTTCAATGAAATAAGATAACGGTGTTTTGACAGACTTATAAGCTTAGATATTTCAAGTGCATTAAAGCGATAGTTGAGACAAAGTGTAAAAGCCCATCACACTCAAATATTTGCTTGTGTTAGTAATGTTAAGAAATTTTGTAAAATACAAAACCATTCCTTTAGATATTCACAGGCTATTTTCTGAAATTAACAATAGTGGAGATAATTGGCAGGATCATATAATGACCTTTTTGCTACTTGAATACATGTCAGATATAGAAGATAAGTATTAGTTTCCATATATTATCATTTTTAATTCATATGTTATCAGCTAAATTAATATTTTGTGGCACAGCTATGAGCACCAGTGGATTTAACTTGAGTATCTACCGAAACCTACACATTTTCTGTTTATTAAATGCATTTCCGATGTTTTTAAACATTTTAAACAGGTAAAACTGCAGCTGTTTGATGGTATAATAATGTCATGACGTCAAAATAACAACGTCATTTCACAGTAAAACAGTAAACATTATCAATAAATCATTATATTTCCCTATAAACAACACAAAGAATATAATTAAAGCCATAATTTTCAAACGTGACATATTTATGTTATTTCATGTTTTCAGTTTGTTTTTTTCTTTCAACCTTAATAAAAATAAATGTAGGATCTTTGAAAAGTCATGGCTCTGACTTGTAACAAAAGTGCATATATTATGTATGTATAAAAATGTTTTTGTACCTGTACATTTGTTTCAAGTTGTCACATATGTTTGCACTTTCTCAAATATCACATGACCCACAGCCTGAGCATTTGTATGTATATATATTTGTAAACTCATATCACATATGTATGTGCCGAGTATTATTAAACTGTTGAAAACTGTTACTTACATGTACCTCCCCGGATGTTTGGAATGCTCATCCAGTTCCTTGTCATACGACGTCATGAAGAACTCCAGACATCCATCAGCCCCGAAACCCTCCCACTCCGTGTCGATAACAACCTGACATGACATGATAACATTGTAATTGATAACAGACTGTCATGATATTATGTCAAGAAAAACATGTCATGACATAATGATAATAACCTTTTATTACCGGGGTACATGACAACGTGTTCATAATAGCATGTTGTGACATGATAGCATGATGGTAACAAAATGTCATGACAAAATAACATATTGACCAATATCTTCTATGACACAATAGGATGTTGATTAGAGCCTAACATGACATGATCACATGTTGATAACAACCTGGCATTACATGATAACGTTTATTACGACCTGTCGGTAAACTTTAATGAGTCAGTGACAACCCCAATTATATGCGGATAAACTTCCATGAAATAATAGCAGGTCGATTACAAGAACAATTGCTCAAATGAGAGAACATCGTGACTTTATATTTTAAAAGATCAGCATGCTTGTTACAACCCTAAAGGCCCATTGGTGGGGCACAATGCAACGAGGTCGCCATGGCTTAGTGGATATGGTATCCGCCTAGCAGCCGGGAGATAACTGGTTCGAAAACCACTGTGGGAGCGTTCTTTCAATCTTCACCCAAAGACACAAAGTACTGATTCTACCCAGGAAACGGACTCAAGGGCATTTAAAAAAGCCTGAGGCTTTAGATGCAGTCAAGCTAAAATAAATGGGCAAAAACTAAAACTCAAAACTAAATGACCTTGACCTCTGACCTGTTTGGGTTCATCAGTGTCCCCAGTCCATGTTCCGACCCTGTCAAGTTGTTCCATGTAGCAGGCGTTGACCCCTTTGGCTGACAAAACACATCACAAAGTAGAATCGTTATACCCCCATTGTGCGAATTATTTGTTATGCATATGAGCCACGTTCTGTGAAAACTGTGCTTAATGACTGTGTGTTAAGTGTTGTCCAAGATTTGCCTGTGCAGTCCATACAGGATAATCAGGGACGACACTTGCCTCCTAAACTGGATTTAGTTTGGAAAAGACTTCCTTTAAACCAACAATTGCATAAAAGCATAATGTCTTCCCTGATAAGCCTGTTCGGTACTTTACACATGTGCATTAAGCCCAGTTTTCCCAGAACGAGGCTCATGTAATAAAAAAGTGCAGTTAACTTATTCACAAAACTTATGACTGATAGGAAAGGGATACTTCAGATAAAAGTGGGTTCTGTTCAGTCTCAAATGCAGACTTTTACATTAACTCAACATTCTACCATGCATACACATAAGTCAATTAAGAAAAATTCAGACCTTCATCTATCAATTGTTGTTCTCATAGTAATGTTTACACTTCAACACTTAATGGTGAAAATCAAAATAAAATTTCTTAGAAAACTTAGATAAAGGGTAATTTAACTTTTTGTTCATTACAAAGTTTTACCTTATACTTTGAAAACAGTAAAGGCTTACATTACACATAGTGATATGATGGGTTACACACCAAATAAACACTGGATGGGTTATACATCACACTTACAAAGGATGGGTTACACACCACAGTTACACAGGGAGGGTTATACACCACACTTACACAGGATGGGTTATACACCACACTTACACAGGGTGGGTTATACACCACACTAACACTTGATGGGTTACACACCACACAACAACAGGATGGGTTAAACACCACACTTACACAGAATGGGTTACACACCACACTCACACGAGGATTGGTTACACACCACACTTACACTGGGTCGGTTACACACCATACTTACACTGGATGGGTTACACAACACACTCACATGAGGATGGGTTGCACAACACACGAGGATAGGTTACATACCACACTTACAATGGACTGGTTACACACCACACTTTCACTGGATGGGTTACACACCACACTTACCATAGACAGTGTTACACACCACACTTACACAGGATGGGTTACACACCAAACTTACACAGGATTAGTCCTATGGCACAGGCAGAATCCTCCAAGGCTCCAGACATTAGCGTCCCGACTGTGTCGTTCACAACTGCATCAACAACGACATTCATCTCCTGGAAGTAAAGAAAAACATGAAAATAGTTTCTATACTGTTTAAAAAGTGTCAGTGTTTTCATAGCATCATTGGATACGTTTTTGCCTAATTTAAAACAATGAAATTTCCTAAACAGGTTATAGAAACATTTTACTCCTTAGGCTTCCATTTTCCCAAATTGAATTGTTCCATTAACTTTTCAAGCCCTAATTGGATATTTAATACTAGGTTAGTGTTGATTAAGATTTTTTTTTAAATTCAAGGTCACCCGAACAAATGCAGTTGTCTCTGGGGAGTATTATTTTTAGCCCTCCATTTGTTCTCTTTTGGTTTCTTTCTTCTTTATCAACAGTTTTCCTGGTAATCAGCATTTAGAAATAATAAAGATTTCATGATGATGGTGATACTTCTATGAATATAGTGGTGCTAAACTTTTAACCCTTTGAGCGCTGGAACCGGATTTTGAAGGCCTTTGCAAACAGTTTGGATCCAGATAAGACGCCACAGATCGTGGCGTCTCATCAGGATCCAAACTGATTGCTATTCTGATAGTATTCTTGGAAAAAAAATCAAAGAAAATGCTAATTTTAGAAATTTAGCAGACAACATTTTAGCAGACGACAAATTTCCCAGCATGCAAAGGGTTAAGATTATTCCAATTTATGATGATCATCAAATAAACAAGTTCACCTACCCCTTTTCTCGCAATGGCCTCTTCCAACATGGCAACCACTTCTTGACCCTCGACCCCATCGCAGTGAAGATTCTTCGTCCAATGGGTGAGCACGGCGCGATTCAACGCAAGTCGGCGACAGGGAAACGCAAATGTGAACCCACACGGGATAGGGTCGCTTGTGTTCAGAAGCTTCCTTTGCTTCAGAAAGCGGTGAATGAATTTTGCAAGGTAGTCGAAAAGCTGAAATAAATACCAGATACATGAATTAAGTAGTTGAAAACAAATAAAAACCTCTGTTTTCAAATGAAACCAAAGTGTGTCCAATTTTCAATTATCGATTGGTTCAGATCATGTTAAGTATATATTATAGCTATTATATATAATAGAGAAGTATAGTTAACCAAATAATTCCTAAAATTTATATAATAAGATATATCAACTTTGCTTATCAACTTGTTAAGTCTTAAATTAATGATAGGCGCATGTAAACAAACATGAAAATCTCTCTGTCCTCTGCACAACAAAGATTTTCAACAAAAAATGTGATTGCAAAGTAACAAAGTCTTCAGAAGTGATCGTATAATACAAAACCTGCTCTCCTGTTCCATCGGTGAGCAATTTTTCCGGCACAAATCCGTTTTGACTGTCAACCGTGCATGAGCCGTTGTCAAGGGTGACCAACTCTAGACGCAGATGGTGACTGCCAAAGTCCAGGGCCAGCATCTGTCCATTCTCTGACATAGACAAACATTATAGGATGGTTGGGAGAGAAAAACCACGTTTTTTCGATTCATAGGATACATTTAAATGAAGCAATTGGATGATCAAGTCAAATAATATTTTTGTTAGCTTGTCCTGTTATCTCGCACATAGGTTGATACATTTTAATGGGAGATATTGGATGATGAATTGGTTACAGTACAAATGAGCTGCGCTGTGGGAAAACGGGGCTTTATGTATGTGCGTAAAGGCTTATCAGGGACGACACTTTCCATTTTTTTTATTTTTTTTTGTTTTAAGGGAATCTCTTTTTTGAAACGAAAACATAGTCTAGGCGGAAAGTGTCGTCCCAGATAAGCTTGTGCACACTGCATTAAGCGCTGTTTATCCAGAGCACGACTCAAATATTTTTTTGTTTACAAGGATACCAACCTGTCCCGTTAGGGATATCTCGCACGAAGGTAGGATACATTTTAATGGGAGCAGTTGGATGCGAAAGAGGGTCAAGGCCTTGCTCCAGATTCTCTAGAAGAAGTTCTTGGATGCGACAGTACTCCTCGTGTGGACGACAGAACGGCTCGATTATGTTTTTGACCTGTAGAGGTAGAGGACCACCATATGATGCTAAATACAACACCTCTGGGCCTTTTTGTTTTAGAAGATTTTTTTTTACATATGTCTATGTAAATCACGTGACCCCTGGGGAGTGATCATTTTTCAACCTCTTGGACATACTTTGAATTTATTTTAGTACAGAACCACTAAATAATGTAACATACCAAATATTAAACCCCTGAACCTTGGGATTCCAAAGATTTTGGAAGTTTTCCTTTATGAGAATCTATTTTTAGCTAGTATGGTGGTTTATACATGTATATGCATAAGACCCGAATGATTTGAATAACTTTGAAAAGGGGGTCACTTAAGGATCATTCCTATGAAGTTTCGTTTTAATCTGTCAAGGTGTTCACAAGGAAATGTTTGAAGAAAGTTTACGCACGCAAACTCTAACGCACGCTGAAACTGATGGACAACAGACAACAGTATCCTTAAAGTTCCCCATGAGCACTATGTGAACAAGTGAGCTAACAATATGCAGGCCTGGGACTGTGATACAACAATGTGAGTAACAAAATCTCCAATTCATTCCTATTCCTACCACATTTCAGTCTCAGGAGCTACCTTTTGCCAAGGGCACTTCATAAAAACACAGTCATTCAGCTAAATACTGGGTACATGAAATGAGCCTCGCCTTGGGAAAATGGGGCTAAATGCATGTGCATAAATTGTCGTCCCAGATTAGGCTATCTGCACAGGCTTATCAGTGACAACACTTTCTGCTTTTATCAAATTTTTCATTTAAATGTCTCAAAACGAAAATCGAAAAAGCGGAAAGTGTGGTCCCTGATTAGCCTGTGTGGACTGCAAAGGCTAATCTGAGACAACACTTTAGGCAGTGGCATTCAGCCCAGTTTTCCCAGTATGAGGCTCCATTGAATACACACTACAGTCAGTGTTGTCAGCGGAAAGTGTCGTCCCTGATTAGCCTGTGCCAAGGCTAATTTGGGAGGACACTTGACGCACTTGCATTAAGCCCAGTTTAAAAAGAACAAGGCTCAAACACACACCACACTGGCAAATAAGGCAAACAATAGTCTTTTTTAGCATGACCAGTCTGACTAGCTTCACTCCTATTTACTAGCACGACCATTGATCTTACTAGACAATGTTGTTTGGACGTGCCTTAGTGTCAAACCCTGATTCAGGTAAGTAATACCCACCACATAGTCAGTGTTGTCAATTTAGCCAGGATGCCAATTTAGACCCAGGGGCCATTCATTGAACCCAGTTGGTGGAGGACTACAGTATGATGTCACATAACAAATGCCAAACCACTTTACCTTTCACTTATAGAGCAGATTTAAAAAAGTTTAAGCACATGCATTAAGTAAAATACCCACCACGTAGTCATTGTGGTCAGCCAGTATTCCCAGCAGGTTCTCCTTCACCTGCTCCAAGGAGAGACCTCCCACCTGCTTCTGCATCATGGACCCTCGGGACCCATGAGACGTCAGGGATGAGCGTGTCCGTGTGGCCCCCATGGCTGACAGGTCGGTGGCTGACATTGCGGAACTGCTGCCTGGAATAGTGGATGTGGTGTTATGGGTACTGTCAATAAGCTATGTTAGTAGCCAAAATAGTGCCAACCTAGATAATGCTTGAAATTATTCAGAAAGCTGCACCATGCACATGTTTGACATTTGACCTTTAGTGTGACCATGACCTTTGTCAAAGAGGTGACACACCTTCTCCACATGGTGAACTTTTTGAAAAAAAAAATACAATTGCATAATGAATGAAGTTACAGTCAAGACAAGATGTAATATTATCAAATTAAACCTTTGACTTTTCAGTGAAGTAGGAAGACAGTTTTACACATGACATACAGTTATGACATGGTGAACATTTGTGGTGAGTTATTTAAATTACATGACTCTGCAAGTTGTTTATGGCCAAATTTGGCCTTAAATCAATAAGTGTGACCTTGACCTTTAAGGTAAGGAGACAGGTGCCACACAGATTGATAAGAAAAAGAGTAACAGGCATACCGGTACACAGACTGACAGAAAACAGAGACAGACGAACGGACGGACAGGGATACAAACATACAGACAGACGCATGTACACGCAGTAGTCTAATTAATAACAGGTTTAACACTGGATTATCGCCATATATCAGACATTGTAAAAGGTCCTTTCTGAGTACAATTGTATGGAATTATACACACAGATACAAACATACTTAACACGGAGGCATATTATTCAAGTTATTGTGCGAAATAACCGTGTGATGCAGCAAGCAGTATAATAGAGCAATAAATTGTGTCGTGTTCTGAGAAAACTGGGCAAAATGCTTGTGCGTAAAGTGTCCTCCCAGATTAGCCTGTGCAGTCCGCACAGGCTAATCCGGGACGACACTTTCCGTCTAAACTGGATTTTCGCTAAGAAGAGTCATCATTTAAACGAAAAATTCCATAACAGCGGAAATTGTCGTCCCTGATTAGCCTGTGCGGACTGCACAGGCTAATCTGGGATGACAATTTACGCACAAGCATTATGCCCAGTTTTCTCAGAACACGACACAATTACTCAAAGAGTCAAATTACTGCTAGATCTATTATGATCTTTTGTACATTCGAAGTTCGACTCTAAAACCAGCTAAAAGCATGTCCTTTAAGTTGCAAATTGACATTGTTTATTGCACGCACACAAAATTCCCGAGCATGCATCTGAATTCATGCACCCTGACCTATGAAGAGATTTCAAATGCCAAGGTCTGCAGACAAAATGTCAGACAGCTTGTAAATCGATTAAAAAAGTAAACGCACTCTCAGACGCCAGTCCTTAAATTTGTTAGTTTTATTCTTGGGTACATCGATTTTCGGAAAGTATGTTAATAAAGTGATGAAAATAAAGCATAACTCACGTGTACACGTGTCACGGGTAACCTTCCGTTGTCCCCTATTGACTTACTTTTTGTAACGCTATCGAAAATGTAAACACAGTGCACGACCTATACACACTCGACTTGTAAATATAGAAATTAAGGGAGGCAACTGTGCTAAAAATCCATTTATAATCGGCTGCTGAGTTACAAGCCTTTTTGGAACAGTTGCAAACTAAACTAATTTATTGTTTAAAGCGACTTGTTCACAGTTGGGCAGAATTATATTTAAAAGTTTCATTTATTAAAAAAGAACGTATTAAATTAAGCAAAATAACGCGTATTACAAAGGAACATGGGAAAATATATAGATCTGCGTTTTTTTATGTATCATTTGAAATCGTCACAAAAATGCCAAAACGGAGATCTCGTGCATTTTCCGCGCTTAATCATTACAATACTATCTCTGCTAAATAATATGCGCAATATAAACACCAACCATGATTTTCAAAATGAGATTACTTGTCTTACATTTGTTTTATTGAGCGAAGCGAATCAATATATTGCTAAATCTAGTCATTAGTCTACCGGTAGTTCAAGCGTTAATAGTGTTATTGTATCAGCCGCGCTCCGGGCAAACGGGGCTTAATGAATGTACTTAAAGTTTTTTTAAGTGTCGTCCCTGATAAGCCTGTGCAGTTAGCACAGCCTAATCAGGGACAACGCTTTCGTCCTAAAGTGGATTTTTGCTTAGAAGAGATTTCCTTTAAACGAAAAATACTATAAAAGCGGAAAGTGTTGTATATAATCAGACCAACAAAAACGATAGAGCGTTTTGAACGAAAATAAATTGCCTCTAAAACATTTCACATATATATGACCTCCAACTATAGCACTAATAAGTCCTTCCCCTAAAAGTAACTTACCTTTTTACGTTTTCTTGAATCGATTTTTTTCGCGAAAAAATGTCTCATACGACGCAAGTTATTACGCGATTGGAAATGACGTGTACGTCACTTGACTGAATCGCTTCTTTTGGCGTTCATTATATAGTCTTCTTCTTCTTCTTCTTCTTCTTCTTCTTCTTCTTCTTCACATTAAGTGCAGGGCTCCTCTGGAGCATCTACGCACTTTGACTATACAAGGAGTCTAGGGCTTGGATAGAACCAGTACTTGGTGTCTTTTGGGGGATCTAAAGTACACTCCCATTGTGGGGATCGAACCCGTGACCTCCCGATCGCCAGAAGGACACCATATACACTACGGAACAGCGATTGTTCGTTTGTATAATACTGATCTAATATTATTCTCTTTATTTCCTGAAGGCAATACATTTATAATATAAAAAGTATCATTTAGATTGAAACAATGGTAATCTTAGTTCATTTCAAGGCTTTCAAACAAAAGGACGAAATAATAACAGTACGTTCATACATAATATAAGACAGTAGATGTATCCATGTATTCAATGTAATATTATCGCAAAATCTATCTTATATATTAGCGTCTATGCTTGAGTATTCTAATTTAACGATAAAGCAGCAAAGAAAAAGGATTTATAATGCATGTGAAATATTGACATATATTTTCAAAGGAAAGCAATTGCATTTGTTTTGACAATTCATGTAAAATGTATTTGAGGCTTTCTCTGTGAAAGGGGGTTTAATGAATGTGTGTTATGTGCCGTCCAATATAAGCCTGTGCAGTCCGCGCAGGCTAATCAGGGACGACACTTTCCGCCTAAACTGGATTTTCGTCAAGAACAGTCTCCCTTTAAACGAAAAATACAATAAAAGCGGAAAGTGTCGTCCCTGATTAGTCTATGCGGAGAACACAGGCTAATTTGGGACGATAATTTACGCACATGCATCTTATCCCGTTTTGCAGAGTGTGGCTTATTTATATGTGTAGCATCTCTTGACATTACCTTTGCAAATCGTCTCTGTAGTTTCAATATTCTGTCTATGTCGCAAGTATTGGTCGTTTACCATGTCACACATCCGTTATCCAATACCTCTTTCAGTGCTGGGACCGAATTTTGAAGGCCTTTGCAAACAGTTGGGATCCAGATGAGACGCCACAAAACGTGGCGTCTCATCAGGATACAAACTGTTTGCTATTCTGATAGTATTCTTTGAAAACAATCGAAGAAAATGCTAATTTTAGAAATTCAGCAGACGACATTTTAGCAAACAACAAATTTCCCAGCATGCAAAGGGTTACAGGTGTTACATACGTATAATAGAACATATGATTCATGAGGAATTCGAAAATACGGAATGCGTCTAAAAAGTGATAGTTTGGAGACAAGCTTTAAACCAGTATTATCAACATTAGCTTCCAATTGAAATTTTGTTCGATATGATTTCCAAGTAGTTTTTGTAAAATCGTTGTGTTTTCCGCAAAAAATAGGTAACCAACACATTTATGTATCCGACAAGCTCATAATTCGTTTTTTAAGCCACTCAAAAATAATTGTACTTAAGTCGACACTAAACAATGTTGTTCATAGTATGCGTCCCAATTTCTAAAAGTGTCGACCGTATTCTAGTTATGTTGTTTGGGCTATCCATCCATTTATCCAAAACCCACCCACAACAGAAACAAACGTCCGACCCCCTCCCTTAAAACCCATTAGTAAAGAAATGAATCAATCCATGCAAAAACCCTTCCAAATATACCTTCATCAACCGGAATTAATGAAACAAATGTCTCAAGATGGATTAAAACATTTCAAACTTTACTTGCTTGGAACAGATTTTTTTTTTTTAGTCTTGATGCATACATATTTTATTACTACGAATTGTTCATACAATTTGATATTTTTTTGTAAATAAATTTATTGCCTCAACCACGGATTTATACAAACAAAGTAAAGGTTCCTGTCTCAAAATTAACTCGGAAGTGCTATTTTTTTTCGGTACACGTAAAGGGAGAATACCACGTGAAATGCAAAACTGAGAACTGCTGAGTTGTCTCGCTTATCAAACGCAGTAAAAAAAATGGCGGTGAAAGTGACATTCGCGATCTAGCATTATCAGTATCTTTAATACCAGTAATTTTTATACCAGATTTAAACAAAAAAAGGTATAACAAAGCGGCAAAGTGTATTTGTATTTAAAGGAAGACTTTTATGGTATGGTCAATAATTTAAAGTACATGTACACGACAATTAACGCACACGCTAGGATATAATTGCAGGAAGAAAATTAACATAAGCGTTTTCGTATTCGTGATAACGCTTGCCACTTTCAATAACAGTATCTTGGTTTTCGTGGAAGCTGAGTCTTCTTCTTGTGTCAAGGTCGCATAACAATGAAGAAATCTTGCATCAACATGTCAAATATACTTTGTACCGCCCAACCCACCCTATCTCCGCACTTTCTTTACGGACGTGGTTGCATGTCGCTCGCGCTCATACATTAACATGAATGACTTCGATTAAATGCTTCACGTCTGTACATAACGTAATCGTGAAGACTCAGTGATGACCTGTAAATAAACTCTGAATTAAACACACACGCACACACACACACACTCAATTTTTAATGCGTGACATTTCTGCATTTTTTATCGCCCGACATCGCGCGTGATTTTCCCTCACGTGTTTCGCAAGTTAAATAACTTATAATTTGATGAGCTACAAATGTATCTAGTTTATTTTAAATGACCAATCACACATGATTTTCCCTCACGTGGTTTAATAAGTTAATATTATGAGCTTGAAATACATGTAGGTTATTTTAAATAACCAATCACACGTGTTTGCCCTCACACGTTTCGCAAAACGGTAATGCAAAATAAGTTTTTATTTGATGCACTTAAAATATATGTAGGTTATTTTACATAACCAACATATATAACAAGTTAATCGAAGCCATTAATCTTTGCAGTCTACCAATCCAGGGACCTAAACAAACACGGTCTTTTGATCTATATGGATTGCTTGAACGCACTTAAATTGATTGATTGCCCGGAGATGTGATAAATTACATTAAAATTCAGGTTGATAAAGACTAAACTTCTCCATTTTGGTTTCATAATTTATTGACATACAACACACACACTTTTAAAACGTAATAACACCCAATGTTTAACGAGGTCAAAGGCAAATTAAAATTCAACAAATTTAGACAAAAAATAAACCAAACTAAAATATGTAAGAACGTTATTAAAACAATTAAAACGGACAATATTTTACTTGAGATTGTTTAAAAAAAGATGCATTACAAAATTGCAGTGTAATAAGGAAGTAGTCAACCGCGTTATGGGAGAACAGGGCTTAAAAAATGTTGATCCTTGATTAGCTTGTGCAGACTGCACAGGCTAATCTGGGATGACAGTTTACACCAAGTTTTCCAAGAACGAGGCTATAATGACAGCACAAAAAAGTTAATAAGAGAAACACAAAAATTATCTGTGAACATTTTATTATCACTAAATTGCACACAAAAACACCAAAATAATCGGACAGAATCGTTTCGTAATATAACAAATGAGCAAACAATATATAAAACAGAAGTAGCATATTTAAGAGCAGATATTGTCTGCAATCACTTATTATTTAAAATTGGTAATGGCTAGAAATAACCTCAAATATTCAACCAATTTCGAACTTAAATACACCCCCATGAAGTTTCGAATATATCTGTTTCAAAAACATAAACTATGTGTTTGCTGAAAAAATGTGGCCATATTCAGTTGTTTTAGGAAACATCAGGTCAAGGTTAACTTCGGGGTCACATATTAGGATTGAACACTGTTAATGGTATTAACTTATACGTCTTAACTTGCAAATTTATTTCATTAAAATACAATTATACATATTATGAATTATTGTAATATAAGTGTAAGTAATCGTTGGATGGAGAAGAAAAAATAAAACAAGTCTACTTTGTTTATGGTTCTTTTATTGTCACCCACTTTCCTAATTAATGACAAGAGCTAGCCACTAAAGATAATAAAGCCGCACTCGAGAAAACAGGGTTTAATGCAAGGCTAATCTCGGTAGACACTTTACGCACATGCATTAAGCCCCATTTTCCTAGAGCTAGCCACAAAAGATATGTAACAATAGATCAACAGATTCACAACAATTTCTTTAAACACTTGTAATAAATAAATGCAATGTTATTACACTCATTCTACATCATTGTGAAAACACCAGATTCATACTGAAATTTCTTTACACAATTTATCAATGAATGTACTTTATTGTTAACATATTTCATTCAAATAAATCAGTTTAATATTCCAAACAAATTCAATCAACAAGTTGAATTAAGTTATTTAATATTTTCTTTCTACAAATAATTTATGTAATTTGAAACAAATGAACATATAAATATTATGCTTTTCATTCAGTAAGTAAGAACCAAATTTCTATTTTCCATACTGGTATGGTATACCAATAAAAAAGCTTTGGTATTTTTCTTTCAACAATATTAAATCAAATCTTTGGAGAAAAAATGAGATACTTACAAGCAGATTTAATGCAGGCAAACACATATTATAAATAGTCCTAACATCAGCAATTATAACCCCAGTAATAATAAGTATTGTATAAAATGTATATTCTTAAAATTATTTTTGGTTGACAGGGTATGATGTTCTGTAAAGATTTCTTTATAGAAATAGATACAATTTATTTGACAGAAGAAAATATTGCACACCAAGTTTTGTTGAATCTCAAACAATTGAAAAAAAAATCAACAATATACACCAAATATTTGTAAAAGGACGAACCAAAAAACTGCAATTAGAACTTCTGTACACTTTTAAATTTTACACCATTTGATAAAGTTATTAGAATATGAATGCATCTGTTTTTATTTTATCATGAAAAATCATAGATATTTGAGAGTAACAATTGTTAACAGAGATAATTAAAAGAGACCATCTCAAAATTACTCTACATATATAATACTCGATGAAAAACATAACTAGTTAAAACGGTGCTAAAGATCATGTTGAATAACAAATATGGTATAGTAAACAACTTGTTATTCAAAGCCCCATTAATACTAAAAAATAAACGACAAAATCGTACAATTTTTCGTAAAATAAAGTTAACCAAAAAAAATCAGTGTTCCTTATACCAATAGCCAAAATCTCAACGCCAGATGTGGTCTGGTAACATTGGATGTTTGTAGATACAAAATGCTCGTGTTTATTTTTGTGTGGTATAAAAAAAATCCATTTTAATTTCCCGTGACGATATCTATTCATACGACACACGAACACTAACATGGTACCATGTTAGTGTTCATGTGTCGTATGAATAGATATCGTAAATTAGAACTAATTATGCCACACCAAAATAAAAAAGAGCATTTTGTATCTATAAACATCTATGTTACCGCACCACATCTGGCATTGAAAATTTGGCAATTGCCATAAGGAACACTGATTGTTAATTGTTAAACTTTATTTTGCGAAATATTGTACGAATTTTTTTTGTTGAATTTGAGTGTAAATGGGGGTTTAAACCATCAACACTTTGTATTGCTTTTGATCTTTATGGCACATGTTTCAGCTAATGGTCATAAATTTTACTATCATTTAACAACATATTTTCTACAAAAGAAAAACAATATTCCTCAAGTGCACAATAAATACAACTTGATTAAACATTTACTTGTGTTCACATATTTTTAGAATACCTCCTTACCAGGTTATAAAGTAAGAAAAAATCTAATCTCCATTTTTTATTTTTTAATACAGTTAATTGAGAAAATTAAGTTGGAACATTTTATGAAAAACTTGTGGACACTCTGTTTGTATGACTTTGTCCATTATATATATATTTGGAGAATAGTGTTCTACGATAAATAAACTCAACTGAAAAACACAAACAAGTGAAGAAAAATACACCTCGAAGTGGAATGTGTTTCTAGCTAGTTAATGGCAATTCTGGGAAAACAATGAATAGACAAAATATGTGCAAATAGTAAGCTTCACAAATATTGTTTTTGTGTCTTGGATCTTTTGTGTCCTCAATTTGCACAATTTGCATCTCTTTAAAGCCAGATGGGCTTATATGTTTTCTTTACACATTTAGTAATAGGGCCTTCTAGCTTGGGAAGGGACATAATCGGTTTATTTCTCACACCAGCATATCAAAAACGATTGACAATAAGCGCACACAACTTTGGGAGTCAACAAGCAAGAAAACAGATGAAAGACTAAATCCAACATTTCAAATCATAAAAAATTTAAAACTAAAAAAAAATTCACATCAAAACATAAGTACATGTATTATACGAAGAACATCATTATTATAATAACGAACAGTTTCACACAGAAAACCCCCAAGATTGGTTTTAAATGTACAAGCCCGTAATTAAGTTGACTATTTCGGAACAGGCTGTTAACAAGTGTCAACAATTCATCTTCAAAGTTATGTACAGAAAATGTTCGGACACATAATTAAGCTAAGATGCATTGGACCAATAATCTGAAAGCTATAAGCGTGCTAAAAAAGTATTCCGAAAATAAAAACAAATCTTTAAAACAAGAGCAGTGTTTGTCAGAAAGACAATGCCCCATATTGCGCCGCTTTGATTTTATTATTATTTTTTTTGATTATATCCCTTTAAAAATTATTACTTCCCTTGTGAAAATGATCTGTACCTGCCAAATGATAAAAATAAATTATCTCCCTTTAAAGCTTGTTACTTCCCTTGGATTTTGTTCTTTGACCTTGAAGGATGACCTTGACCATTCAGCACTCAAAATGTGCAGTTATGGCCAATGTTAAAGTTTTCGGACAGACGCACAGACTGACAGACGGACTGACAGTTCAACTGCTATATGCCACCCTACCGGGGGGCATAAAAAGATCTTCAGCCAAATATCCAGAAACTTCATTTAACAGCATAACTAAGTTTGCTTAGCCGCACAAAGATTGACATTTACAAACTACAAACATATACATCTCGTGAATAAGTAAACAAGCATTCATGATGCAACGCACATAGGCTCACTAAAATCAATAATGCGAATAATGTCTTAACAGCGTATGCTATTGATTTCAGATCAGGGCTTTCAATATCTTCTTTTACTAGATTAGCCCTGTCGTTATTGTACAAGATGTTTGTGGTAACACGTTGTTGCTTTGGTCAATAGGTATATGTAAGCAAATCTACAGTCTGTATTTTTATTTTTTTCGTGGTAACACATTGTTACTGTGATCAAGCTACATCAAAGTGTTGAAAGCTGACAAAAACTATAATGGAGTCTTTTAAAATGATATTTATTTCTATCACATTTTACATGAGGTTAGTAATAACAAAACAAGAGATTAATTAACAATAACACAATATTAA
Organism: Dreissena rostriformis; assembly: GCA_007657795.1. Lineage (NCBI taxonomy): Eukaryota > Metazoa > Mollusca > Bivalvia > Myida > Dreissenidae > Dreissena > Dreissena rostriformis. The sequence continues at coordinate 150,253 of VMBQ01001422.1, read as the reverse complement.
AAACCATTCTTTAAAACTTTAAGATTTTTGCAAATAGCTTTTTTATCTTGCAAACTCTGTAAAGGTATTTTAAATGCACATTCCAAGCAAAATATTATGATGGCGGTAAACATTTCTTTCACCATTTTGTAACAAGTCTCAGACTCAACAAATTATTGTTGCTCAAAACCATCAAAACAATGAAATGACTACAACTTCATATGAGTTTAAGTTTATTTATTTTTAATTTAAGCTTATTCAAATGCGCTTGATTCTGTTTCCTAGATAGAACCAGTACTTGGTGTCTTTGGGGGAGATTTAAATAATGCTTCCACAGTGGGGCTAAAACCCATGAACACCCGGTCGCTAGGCGGACACCATATCAACTACGCCACGACCACCTTTAACTTCTAATCGATGACCTACTAAGCATGAACGAAGGCTGACGATCAAGCAGATTGATTAAGCCAATTCTAATAATTTAATGCAACGCATTATGTGCGTGCATACAAACATACGCCCATCAAAGATTTTGAATCCAATCCCAAATTAAAAGTTTGTGCCAATATTTAAACAATTTAGATCAAAAACTTAGATCAGAATCCGCTATTTCAATGCAAGTTCACATTTTCTATGAATATTATTTATTGTTTAATCCAAGATGTGAACAATCAAAAAGTCTTATGGGGTACAGGCTTCAAATTTCTTACCAGTTAAATTATGATCTCCAAGTTTTGTATCTTTGAAAGATTTAACATTAAGATCTTAAAGCTGAATACTCTCAATCAAGTTACTACTAACCATCTTCAAGTTTAGTTTTTTCAACAAATTCCATTCAAGACCCACAAGCTTCGTCTATGGTCAGAGTTGACACGTATACGTAAAAGATCTTAAAAGTTTCCTGTTTTCCATGAGTTTGAGTGAAAATCCCAGTGTAACAATTTTATGAGTTTAAGTTTAGGTCCTTCATTCCACGGGCCAGTGGTTGTTGTTTCTGTTTCTTTTCTTCTCTAACCCTGTGTGCAACCGCGGCGACCAGTGCGGCTCCCTTTCCACTTCCATCGTGAGACAGCATCAGTCGGAACTGCAATGGAATGTGAGGAAAATTTATTGAGCTGAGTTCTGGGAAAACTGGGCTAAATGCATTTGCACAGAGAGTAGTCCACACAGGCTTAACAGGGATGACACTTTCTGCTTTTATAATTATTTTGGCTAAAAGGAGGTCCCTTCTAGACAAAAATTCACAATATGTGGAAAGTGTTGTCCCTGATTAGCCTGTGCGGACTGCACAGGCTGATCTGGGACAACACTTTACACACATGCATTAAGCCCAGTTTTCCCAGAACAAGGCTCAGCTTAAAACTCTTTATTTTATAATTTTGAATAAAAACTGGATACTTATTGAGAAACTCTATAAGTCTGTTTCCTGGGTAGAACCAGTACTTTGTGTATCTGGGTGAGATCTTAAAAATGCTCAAAGAATGGGGATCAAACCTGAGACCTCCCAGTTGATATGTGGATCCCACATCCATTACAACACTGGTGGCATGTTAAAATTATTTATCACATTTTAAATTGTATTCTCATGTTTTAAAACCATAACAAATATTTTGTAATGCACACATTTCTACAATAACATTTTGAGAGTGTTTGATCGCTACATAATGTTGTGACTGATGTTTTTGTGGTGAAATCTTTAACGGCATGAAATGGCGCAACAGTATCAACAGACTTTGCACTTAAAAACACATTTTGGTAAAATATAAAACAAAATAGCTGCGATTAATACTCAGTTCCATGGATTTTTTTCGCATTATTTCATTTTTCAGTCTTATGAAAACTAATTATTTATTCTTTCAATTCCTATGAAGTGCCCGCATTCACAAAGCTTCATGATAACTCTTAAAACACATGCATTTAGCCCAGTTTTCCCAGAACGTGGCTCAATTAAACAACAGGGAAGTTGATGTTTTGTGATCAGACTCACGCAAACTGCTTACCTTTATGCCAGGGGTGGTGAGTTGCTCAGTTTTCTCCATCATTAGATCGTGGAAATGCGGGTGGAATCGGTAGAGAGACCCGTCAACCGCCACCGCCACGTCCTGCCGACCCATCTTGTTCAGCAGACAAGCAATTCCTGAAATTGATAAGGAATTATTTTTGTATTGTAATGTACTAACGACTTTTTGGATTTTTTTAAATTGTTTTCTTTTAACCATTTTGGAAATGGGGCCGGAGCCCTTTGTCCTGGGAAAATGTTCAGCAGACAAGAAATCCCTGAATGGAGCATTCTGACTTAATAAATTTTTCGCATTATTCTGACCATGAATCTTGCGGATTATTGTAAAGATTAAGAGAACAAATATTGGTATCCAGTTATCCGACAAATCAGTGTAAAAGAAGTCTCAAAACAGAGTCCAACCTGGGCAAATTTATAATTCATTCAAATCGAAAAATATCCTCACATATAATTAATTGTCTAAGACTTATTTATTTATTGCAATGTACTAATAACTTTTGGCATTTTTTATATCACTGTTTTTTCTCACCATTTTGGAAATGGGGCCCGGGCCCTTTATACATGTATTGGGAAAAATCACATTTTCTTACTAAAATTGGGAAACTGGTGTTGTTGTTTTTTGGGGTAACAAATACTATACAATAGTAAGGTTCAACTCATAGATTCGGATAGGGAGATGAACTGAATATTGTCATTTATATATAATTTTTTTTTGGGGGGGGGAATCTTTGATTGTTAAGCAAACAAGCAATCCCTGAATGGATAATTTATGAATCTTGCGGATTATTGTAAAGAGTAAGAGCACAAATATTGTTATCCAGTTATCCGACAAATCAGTATGAAAGAAGTCTCACAACAGAGTCCAACCTAGGAAAATATTTGAGTCATTTAAATTGAAAACAAGATTTTTACAAACGTGATAGAATTGGAATAGTTTCAATGTTTCTGTTTTGCCTATAAACAACTCCATGTATTGCAATGTTCTAACAACTTTGGGCAATTTTTTTACCAATGTTTTTTTTTTAACCAATTTGCAAATGGGGCCAGGGCTCTTGGTACTGGGAATAATCGCGTTGTTGTTTTGACTTAAATTGGGAAACTGGTAGGTTTTGTTTTGGAACAAATACTATATAAATGAGAATAAGTGCGTTTGTTTTTTTAAATATTATATTTACTAAGATTGAGCTTAAAGACACAGGTAGAGAGATGAACTGAATGTTGCAATTAATAATTTTTTTTTTTTAGGAATTCTTCAAATGAGAATTTAAGGCAGTGATTTGGGAATGGGGCCTAATTTTGGCCCCAAATTTTACCAACGACCCGACAGTTTACTCACCGGCCGATGCGAGGTAAGCTGCTCTCGTGGAGATGAGACAGCAGACGTGTTGCACAATGCGACAGTCCTCGTCACTGTACTTCTTGATTTCCAACTCCTCGAATACTTGTTTCGTGTTCTTGAAATGTTCGTCAACGTCACTAAAAAAAGGCCAATGCAGACATTTTTATGATTTATAAAGGAATTTATTTTTTTGTTCTTAAAATGTTTGACGACGTCGCTAAAAAAACAAACAGGCCTGTCAAGATATTTCAATGATATTTAGGGGATTTCAGACTCATCGAACACTTGTTTCGTGTTCGTGGACGTCGCTAGAAAACACACAACACAGGCCATTGAAGACAATTTTAATAATATATAGAGGAAAATGTGTTTGTTTTTAATGTGATAATGTATGATCATTATCAGAACGAGATAACTCTTGGTACGGGATCCAATATGTGTGCCGGATACAATATTGGTATGGAATACAAACTTGGTATGGGATACAATATTGGTATGGAATACAATCTTGGTATGGGATACAATATGTGTGCCGGATACAATATTGGTATGGAATACAATCTTGGTATGGGATACAATATTGGTATGGAATACAATCTTGGTATGGGATACAATCTTGGTATGGGATACAATCTTGGTATGGGATACAATATTGGAATGGGATACAATCTACATATTTTAAGTTATGCAAGTGCTCACGAAAATATAGTCTCTATTTCATTCGATGGCATTTTGCATTATTACATAAAAAAACAAACACATCTTTTATTTTATGCTACGGAGTATTTTTACAAGTTTTAAATGAGTATTCTAACACAGTGAGTGATATATGGACTTTTTTCACTGTTATTTCTCTATATTACATGTGTATTTATTAAAACTAATTTAAACTTCTCTGTCACATACCAATGCGCAGGTTAAAGTTGGCAAGCTATGTCATACTGTTGTTCCATTAAATATATTCGCAAAAGAAAAAACCTAATTGAGTTGCGCTAAGGAAAACAGGGCTCAATGCATGTACATAAAGTGTAGTCCCATATTAGCCTGTGCAGTATGCACAGGCTAATCAGGGACGACACTTTCCGCTTTTAAAGGAATTTTTTGTTTAAGGAAAGTCTCTTCTAAACAAAATTCTAGTCTACGCAGTAAGTGTCTTGAACGATAAGCCTATGCAGACTGCACAGGCTAATCTGGCATGACAGTTTACTCACATGCATTTAGCCTTGTTTTCCCAGAGCGAGGCTGGATTAATTTAAGCGAGTAGCCTTTCACATGAAAATGTCAGCAAAAAAGCTCACCTCTCAATTTCGGAAATGTATTTCGTGTAGAATCGTCCCATCGTTTTCAACTCCTCTGACCCGCGCCCGTGGAAGATGAGCCCGTGTTTGCACAACTTGACCAGCACCAGTCGCACAATCTCGCCCATGTACATGCCAGATATCATCTTCTCATATCTGTAACGATTAACAGATAGAAAATGTTACAGTTGTAATAACTGCAACTATTCACAGATAGAAAATGTTACAGTTGTAATAACTGCAACGATTAACAGATAGAAGATGGGCTTTATGCGTGTGCGTAAAGTGTCGTCCCATATAAGCCTGTGCAGTCAGCACAGGCTAATCAGGGACAACACTTTCCGCTTTTATTATATTATTTGTTTAAAGGAAGTCTCTTCTTAGCAAAAATATAGTTTAGGCGGAAAGTGTCATCCCTTATAAGGCTGTGAAAAGTGCGCAGGCTAATCTGGGATGACACTTTATGCACATACATAATTGTTTTTCAAGCAACACCTTCACTTGTTTGCCAGGGTTAATCAAGACCCCTACACTTGTTTGCCCATAAGATTCTATTTCCAAGCGACATCTACATTTGTCTACGCATAAGACGTTATTCCTAACAGACACCTACACTTGTTTGCCCATAAGATTCTATTTCCAACCGACATCTACACTTGTCTACGCATAAGACGTTATTCCCAACGGACACCTACACTTGTTTGCCGGGGTTGATGGAGTGCCTGTCGACCTTTTTGTCGTACTCGGTCATGATGAAGTCTAGCGCTCCGTCGTCGCCAAGGGCTCCCCACTCCGTGTTGATGATCACCTGCACACATAGGAGGGTCATCACATGTCATTTTGGTCATAATGGATGTGCGTAAAGTGTTGTCCCAGATTAGACTGCACTGCACAGGCTTATCAGGGACGACACTTTCCGCTTTTTATTGTATTTTTCGTTTAAATTAAGAAATCCAATTAAGACACAAAGTGTCTTTTTGCAGAGCAGGGCTCATACTGTATAGATTTTATTATGTGAACACAGTTTAGACAGAAAGTGTCATTCCTGATTGGACTGTGCGGACTGCACAGGCTAATCTGGGACAACACTTTACACACATGCATTAAACCCCCTTTTTGCAGAGTGAGACTCATACATTAGACTTTATTAAGTGTTGATGATCACCTGCTGGGGTTCCTCCCAGTCTCCGTCCCATAATTCCACGTTCTCCAGCCGTTCGATGTAGCAGGCGTTGGTACCCGTTCCTGGAACAAAAAGTATTCATTTAAGCTGCGTTCTGGAAAGTTCTGGGACTTCCTTTAAAAACAAATCCATAAGAGCGGAACTTGTTGTCCCTGATTAGCCTGTGCAGACTGCACAGGCTAATCTGGGAGGACACTTTACGCACAAGCATCAAGCCAATTTTCCCAGAGCAAGGCTCATTCATCAGGGAAATATCAAAATTCTACTTGCCCCTAAACAATAAACAAAATTAAAGAATTTTGTCCAGGCTTTCCAGAAAAATTGTTTTCATTATACAAAAGATTTTGTTTAACTGAACAGCCCATTTGTCGCATCAAAATATTTTATTATTCAGAGTATTCATGTAAATGGAGTTGGTGAAATTCTCAACTAATTCATTGTTAATGTAATAGATATGTGTCCCATCATTCAATTATCCGATATTAAATTAATCTACTGTATAATAAATTCAACACAATTTTTTTCCGAAAACACAAGAAGAATTATATACTGGGTTAATTGACTTTCATTTTTGTACATCCTGAAATTGTATCCGTCTTTGGATGCGTAGAAAGAAATGTGAGCGTGTCAGACAGTAACATTTCCCGTGTGGGGCAAGGCAGTCATAGGATTTCGCAATCCCAGCATACCTTAGTGTCTGCAAAAGTCTGTCAGGAAACTCAGACAGTGTTTTTTTCTCACCATTTTGGGAATGGGGCCGGATCCCTTTGGTTTGGGAAAAATCGTGGCGTTTTGACCAAAATTGGATTTTTTTTTCTTTTTTAAACCTTTCCATTGGGAATTTTTTGGTCCCATTTGGGAAAAATATATACTTTTTTCCATTGGGAATGGGGCCGGATATCGGCCCTGATTTTGAACGAAACAAAAACATTGTCAGATTAATATGTTTTGGAAGATTAAAATAGTCTGGCACAGTGACACACATAACAGCAAATATACAAATGATATAATAAACTATAATACAAATATGGCTATCTGCCAACTATCATTGCCATCAGCCAACTGCGTATTAATATGCAATACCAGTTCACTAGAGCCGACCTTTTGAAAAGGTTTGACAATTCATTCCATGCATGTATCTAAATCTGGATATGAATGTCAATATTGGCAGCCAACCAAATCAATCTCTTTCACAGTATAGAATAATAAGCAATCCACAAGAGTCATGCCAAGTGAGTTCATTTAAAGCAATTTTGGTCCATTAATTTTATTGGGGACAGATTAACAACGTAATTATTTGTATGACCTTCACAGTCACATTTATGCCGCAATGCAATGAAACATGTGACAATAAGTTCAAAAAGTTTATTGGCTGAGTTTCAATTGATTATATCAAAATACAGTGTGCCAAACTAAAATTATGAATGGAAAAATTTACAACATAAAACACTTGTTCCCGCAATGAAATTGACAGATTTGGATCAAAGATGTGGAACAATGGCACATTAAGCACGAACAATGCAACACAAAAACAATACAAGATCAGATTTCAGGACTGGTCTGTTTACAAAGAAATTCCAATAGGCTATATAGTGGGTATCCCCCTTGTTATAGTTGGAACGTAGTCAAATAGTGGAGAAAAAAACATGTCCGCACAAAATTTCTATAGTTTTTGTTTAAATCACACTTCCTCTTTATGACTGACATATGGTTGCCCAGCATGGCTCTTTCAAAACTTGTCATAGGTTTTTTTCTAAGTCTAAGCACCCACCAACAATTTAAGAAGCTATTTCTTACTGGCCCCAGCTAATTCCCATCCCCTTTAAGGGCTAGTATTAACCTGCTCATTCCTAGACTAAAGAATAAAGAAAAGACTGATAACCAAGAAAAATACTTTCAATGTTTGAATATATAAGGTTATAAATCTTGCTTATGGAATAAAAGAATTATTCTAAATGAAGAACTAGTATAGTTAGGTCTTAAATTCCAAGTCATATTTAACTGTATTATACTATGAGAATGTATGTAAAAACATTCTTTACTTTTTTAGTAATGACGTTGGGCCAAAATTCGGTCGCATTCAGAAATGTCAAAAAGTATATATTTCTCCCAAATGACCGCCTAAAATTCCCAATTGAAGGTCAATATTTTAAACATTTTTTTTTTTGTTAAACTCAATCACAACATTTTGACAAGTTCAACCTAAGTAAGTATACTATTGATAACCCTTATTTCTAATTTTAAATATGTGGGAGAAAAAAAAACAACATCACCAAATTCCTAATTTTTGTCAAAACAATGTGATTTTTCAAAATCAAAAGGGCCCCAAAATAGTGAGGAGAAACAACAACTGCAGTTCTACTCACCCAGGATGAGTCCTATTGCACAGAGGTTGTCGCTGTGGGCGCAAGACATGAGTGCCCCCACCGTGTCGTTGATCACAGCCATACAGTTGACATTGATGTCCTGCAACAACAACAACAACAATGATCATGTTGTTTTCTTTTCTTTTATTTGTATAATGCATGTGAATTAAGTGTCGTCCCAGATTAACCTAGGCAGTTCACACAGGCTAATCAGGGACAACACTTTCAGCTTTTATGGATTTTTTTCGTTTAAAGGAAGTCTTTCCTAAACAAAAATCCAGCATAAGCGAAAAGTGTTGCCCCTGATAAGCCTGGGTGGCTTGCATACATTAAGCACAGTTTTCCCAGAATGAGGCTCCTATAATGGCAAGCCAAGTAATATCATGGGTTCCAGGTCAATTTATAACAAAATCTTGTTAGTGTAAGTCTACTAAATCATCTGGAGTGTGCTTATTTCTATGGCTAAATATGCTTATCAATATATCTTAAACACTCACCCCACGTCTTTCAATGGCTTCATGCAGAAGCTGTACGATATCGTTTCCCTCGACGCCCGCGCAGTTAAACCCCTTCGTCCAGGTTGTAAGGATTGCGCGATCCAGGCCGACCTGTTTGCAGGGGAAACTGAACGTGAACCCCAGGGGCAGCACCTTCTCCATCAGGTCGTGGTCCTTCATGAACTTGAATATGCACTCGGCGATGTGGTCAAACAGCTGTAAGGGGAGGGAAGCGCGAGTTAATTCAAGGGAATTAATTCAAATCCTTAATTCTTACATTATTACTTGAGAGCAAGATAATGTCATTTATCCCAGCTTAATGCTCGCTATCTGAGCTTCAAAGTTTGGTAAAGAAATGCAACCAAGCACAAAGCCAGAGTGTCGGAAAACCAATCGCCCTCCGCCACTTGTGATGGCCTTAAATATTATTTTTTCAACCATGACAAGTTCAAGAACTTGGAGGGTTGATTAATGGCTTTATTTACCTTAAGACCTGTTTTTGTATGTCACACTAAATGCAATCAGGGCTTCATGAATATTATATTAACTATTACTGCAACTGTGCTTCTCTTCAATGGGGTGCAATATTAACATCAAAGAGCAATTGAAGAAAATTCAAAATACTCATTACGATAACAATCAGATGACATTTTAGCGGAACATTTTAATGTTTGGCTCAAAAAAAGAAATAAATAACTAAGGCACATAATGAATATTTAAAAAAAAAGAAAGAAAATTAGATGAAATGTAAGGAGTAAAATAACTTAACCAAAATGTTCAATATCAACTTATGAATAGTATGATATTATGTTAGATTATATCATCACAAATGTATTTAACATTTGGCATCTTAAAACAGGAACTCAAATTTTCTACCAACTTGGATTGGTCATTAAATTCATTGTATTCTGAGAAGAAATCAAGAGCTTTCCAGAACTAAGTGTCTGATGAAATGTCCTTGATATAAAGTATCATTGAAGGTCAGACAAGTATTGCCAAGTGTTTAACCTTGGAGGACAATTAGAAGCAATCAATGAATGGCAATTTGCCAGCCACTTGCATATCGGAAAAAGTACATTCTTGCATTCTATGCTACATTTCCCAGTGCTTCAGCATTTTTGGATTGGGGCTAGTATTCAAACAGCACCTTAGGTAAATCTTAACCCTTTTAGCACTGGTACCAAATTTTAAAGGTCTTTGCAAACAGTTTGGATCCAGATGACCCGCCACAAAACGTGCTATTCTGATAGTATTCTTTGAAAAAAATCAAAGAAAATGCTAATTTTAGGACAAAATAACATTAAACATTTTAGCGATATTTACATGTCCAAAACATGTGAATGAAAGAAGGCCTTAATTATATAGCCAGACAATTTCATGAAATTTAACTGTAATATTTTCTGATGTAAGTTCCGATGTTTAAATCTATCAATTAAAGCTATATAGTCATAAAATTACACAGTTAAAAAACTTCAAAAATCTTTAAAAAGGTCTCTCCAAGAACTAAAAGTGCACAAAAACATATTCGCATCACACTGCGAAAACTGGGCTTTATGTATATGCATAAAGTATCATCCCAGCTTAGCTTGTGCAGTCTGCACAGGCTTATCAGGGACCACACTTTCCACCTAAACTAGATTTTCATTTCAAAGAGACTTCCTTTAAACGAAAAATACCACAAAAACAGAAAGCTTTGTCAATGATTAGCCAGTGCAGACTGCACAGGCTAATCTGGGAAATACTTTACGCCAGGTTTTTTTTACCTTATATAACAGACACCGAATATCGGCGTCTTCCCCCACCAAACTAGACTGGTTTTTTCCCCTTTCAGGACCNCCAATGAATATAGTGCACACATGTACAACTGTATTGTAATAATGAGAGAGTAAGTAAACAAATCCCCCAAAAAGGGAAACGCCGCGAAAATTCCCACGCGCACAATTGTTTCCCCAAAGTGGAAAATCCCGCGTAAAATTTCCCCCACATAAGGGCTAAAGGCCCCTCCCACACAACCCAAAAAAAACCCTGCTTTACGCACATGCATTAGGCCCTGTTTTCCCAGAGCAAAGCTCCATTGTAACAAAACATAGGGACTCACCTGTGTTCCCATTCTAAGCATGATATTCTGGGTTTACAAAATTACCAAAATCTTTAAACATGTCTCTTCAAGAACTAAAAGTTTAAAAACAAATTGTCTCAAATTCAACGGGCTCACCTGTGTTCCAGAACCCAACATGATATTCTGGGGTATAAGGTAGATCTTGCTCTCCATCTTCACTTCCTGTCCGTTCAGGGAGATCAACAGCACGCGGAAATTTGTGCCTCCGAGGTCAAGGGCTAGGAAATCACCACATTCTGAAAAAGAGGGCATTAACGTTTCTTTCAAGAGGAATAGTTGCAATAATGGTTGATATAAATAATTAATTTTCATAAGAATATATGCCCTTTTAAAATACTGACCAATCCACAAATTTAACAGAAACACATAGAAAAATGACCATCGCAAATTACCCTTTTTTTTCTCCAAAATCATGAATCCACAAATGTACGTTAACCACAAAATTTCATGCTGACCAATATAAATAATTTACCGTATTAAGTGGACTGTAGCTTTAAAGAAATTTGTATGGGTCTCACATAAAATTAGGTGAATAACTGTGTTTTAGGAAAACTGATTAAACTACCAAAAAGGAGAACTACTTTCTTAACACTGACAATATTACATCCCAAAGTGTTGTGGGGAAAGATTGACACAGCCAGGGACAACAACATTATCATCACCAATAACAACAACAACAAATTACTGACCAGTTCCATCTGGCACGGACTTGACATAGGTCTGAAACATCTTGACCTTGGCGGTCGGGTTCGTGTCCTTGCGCAGCCCGCGCGTGAAGTTGTCCAACATAACAGCCATGAGATTCTTGTAGTCTTCATCCTTGAGAATGAACGGCTGCACAATGTTCTCAATCTGAAAAGGTCAAGGTCATCGTATGATAACTGCTCTTCTGTCAACCTTTTCCGCATCAGAAGCAATTTAAGTGAAAATGGCTATATGCAGCCAGCATAAAACCAGAACAGCCTGTACGTTAAAATGAATACTTTAAAACTTGAATCTTGTACGAAATGTTTTAAATTTAATTTGATTTTTTAAAGGACTACAAACGCTATATTTTAGTGGTAAAGGCTTAAAACATTTTTGATCTGGAAAGACTATTACGGTCATTTTTAGTATTACTGGTGTATGTTGTTTTTAACCCTTTGCATGCTGGGAAATTTGTCGTCTGCTAAAATGTTGTCTGCTAAATTTCTAAAATTAGCATTTTCTTTGATTTTTTTTCAAAGAATACTATCAGAATAGCAAACAGTTTGGATCCTGATGAGACGCCACGTTCTGTGGCGTCTCATCTGGATCCAAACTGTTTGCAAAAACCTTCTAAATCCGGTTCCAGCACTCAAAGGGTTAAATCATAGGGACTCACCTGTGTTCCCATTCTAAGCATGATATTCTGGGTTTACAAAATTACCAAAATCCTTAAACATGTCTCTTCAAGAACTAAAAGTTTAAAAACAAATTGTCTCAAATTCTACGGGCTCACCTGTGTTCCAGAACCCAACATGATATTCTGGGGTATAAGGTAGATCTTGCTTTCCATCTTCACTTCTTGTCCGTTCAGGGAGATCAACAGCACGCGGAAATTTGTGCCTCCGAGGTCAAGGGCTAGGAAATCACCACATTCTGAAAAAGAGGGCATTAACGTTTCTTTCAAGAGAAATAGTTGCAATAATGGTTGATATAAATCATTAATTTTCATAACAATATATGCCCTTTTAAAATACTGACCTATCCACAAATTTAACAGAAACACATAGAAAAATGACCAACGCAAATTACCCTTTTTTTTCTCCAAAATCATGAATCCACAAATGTACGTTTACCACAAAATTTCATGCTGACCAATATAAATAATTTACCGTATTAAGTGGACTGGAGCTTTAACCCTTTGCATGCTGGGAAATTTGTCGTCTGCTAAAATGTTGTCTGCTAAATTTCTAAAATTAGCATTTTCTTTGATTTTTTTTCAAAGAATACTATCAGAATAGCAAACAGTTTGGATCCTGATGAGACGCCACGTTCTGTGGCGTCTCATCTGGATCCAAACTGTTTGCAAAGGCCTTCAAAGTCCGGTTCCAGCGCTCAAAGGGTTAAAGAAATTTGTATGGGTCTCACATAAAATTAGGTGAATAACCTGTGTTTTAGGAAAACTGATTAAACTACCAAAAACGAGAACATAAAAAACTACTTTCTTAACACTGACAATATTACATCCCAAAGTGTTGTGGGGAAAGATTGACACAGTCACGGACAACAACATTATCATCACCGATAACAACAACAACAAATTACTGACCAGTTCCATCTGGCACGGACTTGACATAGGTCTGGAACATCTTGACCTTCGCGGTTGGGTTCGTGTCCTTGCGCAGCCCACGTGTGAAGTTGTCCAACATAACGGCCATGAGATTCTTGTAGTCTTCATCCTTGAGAATGAACGGCTGCACAATGTTCTCGATCTGAAAAGGTCAAGGTCATCGTTATGATAACTGCTCTTCTGTCAACCTTTTCCGCGTCAGAAGCAAAGTGAAAATGGCTATATGCAACCAGCATAAAACCAGAACAGCCTGTACGTTAAAATGAATACTTTAAAACTTGAATCTAGTAAGAAATGTTTTAAATTTAATTTGATTTTTTAAAGGACTACAAACGCTATATTTTAGTGGTAAAGGCTTAAAACATTCTTGATCTGGAAAGACTATTACGGTCATTTTTAGTATTACTGGTGTATGTTGTTTTTAACCCTTTGCATGCTGGAAAATTTGTCGTCTGCTAAAATGTTGTCTGCTAAATTTCTAAAATTAGCATTTTCTTTGATTTTTTTTCAAAAAATACTATCAGAATAGCAAACAGTTTGGATCCTGATGAGACGCCACGTTCTGTGGCGTCTTATCTGAATCCAAACTGTTTGCAAAGGCCTTCAAAATCCGGTTCCAGCCGAGCGCTCAAAGGGTTAAACTCGAAACGTTGCCAGTCTGAAAACGGTCATGATGACTTTCCTGTGGTTAAAAGCTTGCATATGAACTATCTTTAAAGTTTAAGGTCATTTTTTTTTTTCAGACCTGCTATGATGTTAAACACTTGAAAACGTCTCCATCATAAAAAGTCAAGGTAATCTTGAAATAAACTGCTCAACTACTAAAAGATTGAAACTTTCTAGCCTTGAAAGTCAATGTCATAGTTCTGTAAACTACTCTGCTTTTAAAAGTTTGAAACATTCTCATTTTGTTATGGTCTGGTCATTGTTATTTTTCCCATTATCATATACGTACAAAAAAGTTAAATTTTCATTAAGAAATTTAAAGAAACAAACAGGCTTACATTAGAAGGAATAAAACTTTCAAAAACCATCACAAATCTATCTTATTTCCAGTATATCCATTCATACATCTGTAAACTTAACGTTAATAATACATTTTCATTCTGAAAATTAAATTTGAAAGGAAAACTGATCATGAAAAAGGAAGTATGAGCAAATGCTCAAAATATTCAGGCATTAGCTGTTCCAATTTGGCTATAAGCCAATAAAAATATAAATAAATAAAGTTTTGCAGTATATTACCATTATAAATAAGGAAAACAAACACAGAAATTAAGAACAAAATTAAACATTTGGTATATAAATCACCACCAGTATTGCATGCAAAAATGTGCTTTTTACACAATTTTTGTATTGAAAACTGAAAATCTATATATAGACATAAGTAATCAATGAATTTGTTCAAGCAAATTGCCAATGAATGACATTTCTTACATTCCACAGATCATTAACCCTTTGCATGCTGGGAAATTTGTCGTCTGCTAAAATGTTGTCTGCTGAATTTCTAAAATCAGCATTTTCTTCGATTTTTTTCAAAGAATACTATCAGAATAGCAAACAGTTTGGATCCTGATGAGACGCCACGTTCTGTGGCGTCTCATCTGGATCCAAATTGTTTGCAAAGGCCTTCAAAATCCGGTTCCAGCGCTCAAAGGGTTAAACAATCTGATAGGAAATAATGCAATTAAGTTTCTTCAGTTGTTCTAAGTCAATGTGAGTTATAGACATTTCAAAACGCAAGACAAGTGGAGATAATGTATGGTTACTATTACTGGTATATAATTGATTTTGTTTCATCATTTTCCAAATTTAATTGGCAGATATTACAAAACTTGAATTAAAGGTGAACCTTTAACAAGTAACAGGTTCATTTTCGAGTACTATTAAAATCACAAGAACAGGTTCATTTTCAAGAACTATTAAAATCACAAGTTCACATTAAGGACCGTATTTGTTATCATAAAGAAGCATGACAAAATTTAGGACCATAATATTATTATCACGACTTTTTAATGCAAGGTTCATAGTCCGTCCTTTCAAGGTTTCAATGAATTTTGTGATATCATGTTCACATGAGCAACAAATACTGAAAAATCATTATTATTTGTGGGGCACTTATTTTCGTTATTTAGTGTCTTGACTGGATTCCACAAATTCAACACTAATACATCAATTTATGACCAACTCAAGTTCCTCTTTTTTTCTCCCAAAATAAGACATCCATGAATTTACGTGTCCATGAATGTCATTTTTGGAAAAACCACCAAACTTCATGCCAAGGAAAAGAAATGATTTTACAGTATCATGTATTAGTATCACAAATACTTTGCTATTTATACAGCAAATTCATTTCCTCACAGGACTTGTGATGATGAAACAATACATGGTCATGGTCACATCACACCACAATGCACTTTTACCTGATTAGGAAATGATTACAAATGTGACAACACAATCATGTGATTAAATTGATACTTGTATATACCAGGGGAAGAGAAAAGGTGTGCTAAGAGTAAACAAATACAGAGGCAATCTTGCATCATACTGAACTGTATGAACTGCTTGCTTGAATGAATGCACAGTGTAAACATGCACAAAGAACACAGTGAAATAATTGCAAAATTGATTTATTGGTTAAACGTGATAAATTGTGTTTGCGCCTAGATTTAATGTCTGAAGGTCTTTTGGTGGTTTAAAAAAAGCTTTGTTTTGTAAGTTTGTTTTGTGAAGCTTTCTTTAGCATTTGAACAATTTAGGCCTGCATAATGATAGAATAATCTTGCACACAACAACAGAACAACTTTAAATTTAATAAATTAATGGTATTGTATTTTTTATCATAAATGAATATCTTAATTGAAAATAAACAAGTAAAAGTTTTATAACATTAAAATTGTGTTTGTTACGTATTTTTCTGAACACAAAGTTTATGTCTAAGAAATATATTGTATTAAATAAGAGTACCAGAAACATAAAGTTTCAAATTGTATGTACATGAATTTCCACTGACATATAAACTTAAAAGCTTATTTTTTAACAATTACTGTCAACAAACCAATGAATATGGGTATGCTAATACATTCAAATGGTACATATCTGCACATATATCAACAAATGCTTGACTAACCTATCTGGTATTTAAAAACACTAAGGTTCAATCCAATCAAATATGTCAAAACATTGCAGTATGAATGTCATAGATTCCAAACTCATGAAATCAAATGTCAACCAGCTTGCATGAAAAGATCAGCCAAATGCTACATCAACAGTAACAAAAACAACTGATCCCCCCCCCCCTCCAACCCCATATAAATCAGCTGCGCTCTGGGAAAAGCTGGCTAAGTGCATGTGGGTAAAGAGTCGTCAAAGATTAGCCTGTGCAGTTCGCACAATTGAATTTCTTTTAGTAAAAACTTACTAGCAGGAAATTGCAGCTATAACTTGAAAATTGTCCAAAGGTTTGTGTGTCTAATAAGTATTTAGGCAGGAGTTCTTTGACAAATTCTGGGTTTTCACATAATACAGCCTTAGGCGCGGAAGCAACCTCATTAACTTAAAAACACACAAACATCTCGAGAATGTCCTCAGGGAGAGGATTGAACCCTGGACCTTATCGTCACAATTCATTGCATGTAGACGGACCTACCGTTTTCTGAACGTGACCAGGGTTACCATGGCAATGATGACCTCCTTGACTTGCAATTCCACTTTGGTAAACCATGATATTAGACAAAACACCACAGTCATGTATTTAAAATCAATTTTTTAATCTTGAAATCGTTTTTTCTGACATTGCTCTCCAAATTTTTGTCATTACAGTTATTTTTCTTCCGTTACCACTGTACAAGTATGCATATTTTATTAGTCAATTTTCAGTACATATCTCCAAATTATTTGCCATTCCAATAATTCTTTTTACAAAACCACAATACATGAGTATTAACATATTTTCGCATCTATTTACAATCCGATTGGCTGCGATGATTGTCAACATAATACTCCATTAACATTTGTATGTCGTCAATGCAACAGCTTTTGTCGGTGTACATGTATGTCATTAAACCCTTTCAAACATGTTGCCTACGCAAGTTATATGAGTAACCAATATATGAAGCCACAAGTTTAATGCCACTTTATGAAGGTCCTATAAGATCAAAGCTACTCATTCAGCGTTTAGTGCAAATTCTATTTATACCCGAGTCTATCAATCAGAAATTTGTATAGATGTCATTCAAGCAAAGGAATGTGTCGCTTATTTCTTAAAGCTAGTTATTATTTAAATGTACAGTTTAACAGTAACTTTCAATTTGAACAAGCTATCGTTTCTTGTTTTTTAAACTTCCTTGAATGTAAAACCACTCCAAAGCTTTTCTTGTAAAAACAGGACCATTAAATGAAACTTTCCCACCACAGATTGCATCATACTTGCATGACTCATTGGAAGACTTTATTTACCACAACCAATTGAAAAAGCTCAAATTTTATGAGCCTTAAAGCCAACAATATATTATATAAATATCTGTTTTACTTTGGCGTATTGACCCAACAATAAAGTCCCTACAATTCAGATTTTTTTTGGGGGTAAAATCAGACCTTTTTTAAACAAAAGCACCGCAAAGTGGATGCCAACACTGGGCTGTGGGTACTTGGAATTATTTTTTTTTACCTTTGACCTCGAAGGTCATCAGTGACCTTGACCTTTTCACCACTCAAAATGTGCAGGTCGATTAGATACACATGCGTGCCAAATATCAAGTTGCTATCTTCAATATTGCAAAAGTTATGGCCGATGTTAAAGTTTGACGACGACAACGACCACGACGACGTGGAAGACGAGAGGGCTATGACAATACCTCGGGTTTTCTTCGAAAACAGCCAAGCTAAAAATGAATTGAGTTTTTTGGAGGCTTAGCTTTTGTTTGATTTACAATGGTATTTGGTGAGTAATGACTCTTTAACAAAAACAGCTATAAAGTGATTAATAACGATCAATTTTAACTTTGGTTTAGCCCTTTCCCCGCATAGAAACGTATGATCACAACTCAATTGATTAACCAATACATCAGTTTAAACTGGATTCGATCTTTTCCCGTCTCTTTTCATTACCCGATAATTAAATATAATTATTCATGACTTTTTAAAAGCAAATTCTGGTAAATGTTGATAATAAAAGTGCTTAAGAATTTTATAAACACAAACGTTCGCCATATTACATAGTCCCTAAAAAATCGCATTAAATTAAATACCTTTCTTATAAGATTCAAGTTTTAAAGGCTTCATTTCAAACCCTAAGATACTGATAAGCAGCAAACATCATAAAACCTGAACAGCCTGTGAGTTGATATAGCCATTTGCACTTTGCTTCTCATGTGCAGAAAAAGGTTAACAAATGTATCGTAACTTCAATTCTTCATCTCACAGGTAAAGCGCAACACTGCTGTACCTGTTATAACAAGCAAGAAGCCGATACACCAGTTTACACACTCAATTCTCCATAATGTAAATCCGGGGAGGGACATAATTGATGCGAAACCAAAAACATGCCGAATAACTTGGCTTGTGTACAAAAGTATTGAATTGGTGACAGCTGATGTTCATATTTGCTTTTTTTGCAAAACAAGAATATTGGTTTAACATCATTTATATCAACATCACCTTTATTATATTATCTATTAAATATTAATAAATCTATTGCTATGAAAAGAATATGTATGAGCAGAGCTGAGTGAAAATTGCCCTTAATGACAACATGCCTTTACTGCGAAAAATGCATTTGAAATGACATGCAAGATGGCAAAGTCATGGATGAATATCAGAATGTCTCACATACTTAAATCTATAATTTTGTCATTAAGGTCGATTTTCACACAACGCTCCTCATATGTTTATTGTTTAATGGTAACCATAATTTTTTAATGTTAGCATAACAATTTTAATGTTGAAGTTTCTAAAACATGGGTTAAATGAATTAATGAATATGATAAAGAAATCCTAGTTGTTCACAGACCAATGGTCTGCCTTAATTAAACATGTTATGAACAGAATCTTAAATTTTAAAAAGAAAGTAAATTGAAAGGAATGGAGCAATACTTTAGTAAGTTCTTATAGTGCATGGAAATTAGCAGGGGCCCACTCCCCAATGACTCCAGAATTTGTGATGGACCCCCAAATTTAGAACTCCTCTGAAATGGAAGTTAAGAAATAACAAGGATGGGTAATCATATCCACAATATTAAGTTTCTAACCCAATCTGTAACAAGTTTTCAGAGACAGCGCTGAATATTGACCTCATTTTTATTAAAGTATATCGACCTCGTATGTAACCTATTCAGAGATAACGCAATAAAGACAAGGGGTTTCATCATTCAAACACACTTCATTGATAAATTAACCCTTTGCATGCTGGGATATTTGTCTTCTGCTAAAATGTCGTCTGCTGAATTTCTAAAATTAGCATTTTCTTCAAATTTTTTTCAAAGAATACTATCAGAACAGCAAACAGTTTGGATCCTGATGAGACGCCACGTTCTGTGGCGTCTCATCTGGATCCAAACTGTTTGCAAAGGCCTTCAAAATTTGGTTCCAGCGCTTAAAGGGTTAATCATAACTATATCAGAGCCTCGCTATGTGAAACGGGAGTTTAATGCATATGCGTATAGTGTCGTCCCAGATTAGCCCCTGCAGTCCGCACAGGCTAATCATGGACTACACTTTCCGCTTTTATTGAAATTTTTGTTTGAAAGAAGACTCTCCTTGACGAAAATACAGTGCAGGTGGAAAGAGTTGTTCCTGAATAGGCTGTGCAGAGAGCACAGGCTAATCTGGGACAACACTTTACGCACACGCATTTAACCCCCTTTTCACAAAGCGAGGCTCAATTATTTCTGAATCTGTTCTGGCCATGATGGAACCAATTCCCTCCGTTTCCTCCCGCCAATTCCTTCATTTCACCCCAGCACTGGGTGCCTTACTTCTCCCCACCACTTACATGGCAATAATCTTACAGAAAGGCTGATGTAACTGTTATAGAAATTACTCAGCAGATACAGCACTGTCTAAATCAACCATCACAATTCCCTCCCCCTGATCCTCTAACTCAGGAATAAGTACCTAATTCTCCCCACCACTTACGTGGCAACTATCCAGGGCCCTCAATCCATTTTAGGGGAAGCGGGTCGCTACCCATAGCAGGGGGAATTTTCGCGGCGTTTCCCTTTTGGGGGGATTTTTTACTTACTCTCTAATTATAACATTTGTACATGTTTGCACTATATTCATTGCTTTTTTCATAATTTAGTATGTTTGACAAGATTAAATTAAAATAGAATTGAGATATAATAATCATGAGACACATCTATCTATAAAAAAAAAAAAAAAAAT
>VMBQ01001422.1:115561-129094 GCA_007657795.1 Dreissena rostriformis | reverse complement strand
ACCATGTTTGTACATGGACAAAAGCAGTGAACTGTACTTAACCATGTTTGTACATGGACAAAAGCAGTGAACTGTACTTAACCATGTTTGTACATGGACAAAAGCAGTGAACTGAACTTTACCATGTTTGTACATGGACAAAAGCAGTGAACTGTACTTTACCATGTTTGTACATGGACCAAAGCAGTGAACTGTACTTAACCATGTTTGTACATGGACAAAAGCAGTGAACTGTACTTAACCATGTTTGTACATGGACAAAAGCCACGTTTGTTCCGCATATTATACTGAATAAATTGAACAAATGTCTTAAATTGCATATTTCGGTATCAATACATGACACGGTTACCTTGAAAGTGATAGAATCTTTTTATTTTTGACAAAACAAAATGCATCTTTAAAAGGATGTATTGACATATTTTGGTTCGAACAATCTTTAAAAAACAAGAATTCTAAAACAAAAAAATACATAATCTTCGTAATATTTATTTACAGTTATGCTCATTTGAGTTCACAAGATAAATGTTTCCATATTTAAAATGCTTAGCATAGGAAATATTAAAAAGGTATCCTTTTTTCTTTGACGTTCTCAAAACATATGAAATAGTCGTCAACTATTAACTTGTTTGTTACATACAAAGTGA
Organism: Dreissena rostriformis; assembly: GCA_007657795.1. Lineage (NCBI taxonomy): Eukaryota > Metazoa > Mollusca > Bivalvia > Myida > Dreissenidae > Dreissena > Dreissena rostriformis. The sequence continues at coordinate 128,450 of VMBQ01001422.1, read as the reverse complement.
TAAGTTCATTGTTAAAAGCAACCTTTAAAAATCCTTTTGAGGGAAATAAGTCACCTATAAGCAAAAGATAAAGTATAAAAAATGCACAGCAGTTAAAGATTTAAAAAAAAAAAAACAGTGAATGTGAGCCTATAACAACATTGAATTCAAATTAATCGTGAACTAGTATTGTGAATTGCCATACGATATTATGACAACAAGTCTATTATCAATGCTCTTGTTTGTTACATACAAAGTGAAAATCCAATTTTAAAAAGCAAACTTTAAAAATCGATGCAAATCATGTCTGCAAAGAGTTTTGATCTTGATCAGATGTTTCGTCAAGCATTACCATTTACGCATCAGATGTATTATAATTAAGACAAATCAGTTGTTGGAGAACTTTTTAAAACAAGACAATGTAAATATGCCCCTATAACAACATCGAAAATATATTTTAACATTTCCCGCTGTGATTTTAAGAAAATTCACCTTAAAGTATACCCATTCATTCGCGGAGAATAGATAAACCCTGTCTGTCATGTCTTAAATGATAAACGTACGTGACGTTATAGTAAACGAGCACTTTAAGCGGTCGGATGCATATGTCAAATGGCCAGTTTTTAATCGAGAGAAGTGGTTTCTTTGCACCATGGTCACGTAGCATGGCCTTGACGTCTCATATAAAAATGGTCCCTAAGTTGCAGGCGAATGGTTTCCCGGTCAGCTGCTGGAGCTTGCGCGTCGCGACCGAGGCGAAAGTCACCCGCAGTGGATTTTCTTGAAGACTTGTCGGATAGGGGAGCTTCTGCGGGCGGCTCTGCTTATCCAGCTTATCCAGTTTCTGAAAATATGTGTTGAATTTGTAAAAGCAAAACGAAATGATTGCCAAGTTGATATATTTTACAATTTCTAAAATAACCTTAAAATACATTGCATATTTCAACTTAACTTTAAACTGAGCACGCTGTGATTTGGAACTTTGCTATTTCGAACTTGTTTTGACTGTCGAAACTACTTCGAAATAGCGTTGTTCATCTGAACATGTCTATCGTAAGCATTTTAGAAGCTACATTTGTTTTTTTTTCTTCGCACGAATTATTTGTAAATGTTAAAATGCCTTGTTAAATCCTCCTTCATTTGACTCAAAAATAGGTGGGAATGTATTATACCCCTGTATTCCGGCACCCTGCTGTGGGCACAGTGTTCTGGACCCCTATCAGATAATTATTAATACACTACAGCAGAGCAAAATTGCAACACGAATTTCTCACTCATCTGACACAAAGATCATTGATTAAGATGCGTCATCTTATGGTAGACCAATACACAACGTGGAAGACTCCATGGAGGGGCCAGACATTTCCTTAACTTAGTCGAAAACAAGAGATGTGTTTGTGAAACACAATGCCACCTACTGCGCTTTAAAGCCGCATGGCAAATATTTTAGAAACAAGGTTATATTTTGAATGTAAAGGTCACAGTGACCTTGACCTTTGACCTTGTGACCTCAAACCATGTTTGATTGTAGATGTCAATGAGATACATGCACATGTGAAGTTGAAAGAACATAGACCCAAGAGTTTTCATTTTATGAGCAAGGTTAAAGTTTTGGGACAGAATGACAGAATGACAGACAAACAGGCCAAAAACAATATACCCCCATTTTTAAAAAAGGGGGCATAATGAATAAGCGCGAAAGATGCAGCTGTCTTTCGTTTCTTTGTTTGTTAATTTTGAATGGTTGTTCTTTTTTCATTCGTGTCACGGCGGTAAGCTAATAATTCACCCTTTTCACAGAGCAGCTGGTTAAGTGCACATACTTATGTCAGTAACTGACAACTTTCCTACTTAAATCATAGGTAGGAGGGAATGGCCATAGAAATAATTTAATGACCATCCCACACAAGATGCCGGACAGGGGATTGAACGCGCGATCATTGGATTTGTATAACAGCATTCTTAAAGCAAAGCTAACCCTTCCGATAGCTTGCTTTTGCAGTAGCAGAGAAACGATTGAATCAAATGTATAGATATATTTAATGTAACTATGTATATAACTTTAATAACAACAATCCATGTGTGACGTTCCGTGTATCAATATCGCGCATTGGCTTGACTCGTAGTTATGTCATAGAATATCTTTACAAAATCTGCTGCACAGAAAGAGTTCAATAGTGTCGGTTTAGCCTTGATAAAGTCAATCAGATCTGCCTATCGACAATTTAAATGGGTTAAATCCCAAACCTGATTACGAGAGTGCGGTTACCGCTGCTCGACACCGATAGCAATATCAGGAATGTGATAATAATCATAATATCGATTTGATTGATATCTTGGTAATCTGTTGGCTAATTTGTTTTAAAGCTTTGGAACAGCCTTTGGGGTTATTTATCAAACGTTGGGTCAAAAATAGGGATTGTTTTCTTCCAAAGTGTACTACAGATACACTACTGAATAGTGGTTAACATATTTATTTTAAACCACAAATGGACAGACATATAATAACGAAGCCAACACTGTCATGGTAAAATCCTGGTTTAAGTTATAACAATTAATGCAAATCATTTACCGTAAACTTAAACATACACTTACTTCAGTCAAAAGTGTCATTTGTAGCAGAAATTTAAAACAAATACACACCTTATGTAATATAATTTAATATAATATAAAATATCTTGAATTAATAAGAACGAGGGTCCTACCATATAAGACACTAAAATGTACTAGTATGTTAATATTTTAACATTCAAAACTAACTAACCAATCGAAAACATATAAAACATAATACCCAAATATTCATTATTATTATACAACGATCTATATACAACGTGATATAATGCATCACAAAACGTTTACACAATCAATCAATATACAGATAACTTCGTCTCAATTTCAGTATTTCAAGACCGGTTTTGGCCCTATGGTTAACGATGTGTTCATCTGAAAGTCGGAAAGTTATCTTATCTGCAATTGAATAAGAGTTGAAATCAGTATGCTTTTAGTATGAGTTTATTTCTTAAAACGTATTAAAAGAGAAAAATCAATAAGAATCGTCTTAAACAACAGTAAGTCGACCAGTTTTGGCGTTGACCCTGTCCTATTATTCATAGTTCAAACTTACTATTGATAAGTAATAATTTGTGAACAAAAGGACACAATAAATACAATAATGCTGATGTTGGTCGACACAACGCATTCANGCAAATGTTAACCCTTTGCATGCTGGGAAATTTGTCGTCTGCTAAAATGTTGTCTGCTAAATTTCTAAAATTAGCATTTTCTTTGATTTTTTTTCAAAAAATACTATCAGAATAGCAAACAGTTTGGATCCTGATGAGACGCCACGTTCTGTGGCGTCTCATCTGGATCCAAACTGTTTGCAAAGGCCTTCAAAATCCGGTTCCAGCGCTCAAAGGGTTAATATGTGTTTTGTTTATTCATTCTGATAGCAAGAATTAAATTGTGTGATGAAGTTTTCTCAACCCAAAAAGGCTTCAAAAACTTAAAGCTCCTATAAAATTTAGTAGGAGATAATACAAATCCCATCATGGAAATTAAACAATCATTGCCAGTTAATAGTATTAATGAGCCACGCTCTGGGAAATCTGGGCTTAATGCATGTGCGTAGTGTTTTCCCTCATTAGCCTGTGCAGTTCACACAGGCTTATCAGAGACAACACTTTCCGCTTTTATGGAATTTTTCGTTTAAAGGAAGTCTCTTCCAAACGAAAATCCAGTCTAGGAAAGTGTCGTCCCTGATTAGCCTTCGCAGGCTGCACACTGGCTAATCTTGGACACTTAACAAACAAGCAAATTTGTTGAATTGATATCCCCTGCCAAATTTTGTTTATGGATGAGTGTAGAACTAAAAGAAAAGGTATGAGTGTAGAACTAAAAGAAAAGGTATAAGAAAAGTGCCGGACAACGCCAAAACAATATCCCTCCGCCTATGGCGGGGGATAATAACAAGCATTAAGCCCTGTTTTCCCAGAGTGAGACTATTACGTCATAATTTAAATCAATTAATGCAAATATTATAACATATTACCAATCGTCTTTTCTCCTCAATGGTTAACCTCACATTTGCACTCAACGAACGTTTTAATTTTGGTCGATGTATATTCCTTTTGCCTTCTTCACTAACTGCCTGACTGTAAGGGGGTCGAGCGACTTTTGTTCCTGCTGACATTTTCAGTTAATAACTTTGACCTTTTGTCCACTAGTTCCACACCAATCACTTTCCTATTCCCTCTTTTCACAGTTGAGTCTCTTTCTGTATGAAACAGTTTTTTTAAGTCCCTGTTTTAACGTTGAAAATAACTATTTTGACCTCGCCAACAAATAATGTACCTGTAACCTGTAAACAATCCCTTAGTCAGGCTATTCAACACAAGAGGTCAATGAACTTGTGTTCCAGTTTTTCACAAGAAATTCATTCAACTCAGTTATCATATAAAGTAGTTTTAACATGAGATAACAGCAAGTCCAAGATGGCTTCCTAAAAAGATATGTACTCTTAAACACGATACACACTTAAGAAACGGAAGAATGCCTTCTAAATGGGATTAGTAATTTGTTGTAGGATTGTTCACCACACCCTAAATTTATTTAATTATCCTTCACCTTGGTATGCATACAAGGTTTCTCTAAATTTCTTTAAACATCCACTCACATTATTTATACAAGAGACATTAACACAGTGCATATACACACTTACACAGCGCAATATGAATTACAGTTCACTGCTACATTGATCCAATCATGTATGGAAGTTTACCAATAAATTTATTGATCTCGAATCAATTTACCTTTAATTCTATCTAAGATCTTTCACACAAGGTTAAAATTTGATCCAGTCTGAATTAAATCTTTGCAAATCACAAATCCTATTTTTTTTGCACTAGAACAGGTCACAAAGCTAACACTAACTATCAGCGAAAAACAAAACTACAGTGTTTATGGATAACACTGCTCCACTCTAAACCCCAGCAGTTCAGTGTAACAATGCTGTATCTAAGTACACGCAAATTAACGATATTTATCTCATATGAGGTTCTACGGTTCACTCCTTTTTTGGGTTAGGCACAAATGTTTTTGCCCATTTGCATTATGACGCAAACTGTTGATGTTTTTTTTAAAACACTCAAAAGCTGTAATTACATTCCGCGAACAAATTAAAATTTAGATAAAAACATCTCCCAAAGTGTATATGAAACAACTGTAAAAACCTGTTTCTATAAATCCTTCAATGAAGAACAGACTGAGTAGGCGAGCAAATGCTTTTCAATAAGATGTTATACTTCTTCACTTTAAAATCACTATTCTGAGAATTTCTATTCAAAACAGGTTAACGAAGAGACTTTCTAAGAACCATCAAGATTTGGAAGAGACTTTCTCAGAATCGTCAAGATTTCCTGTGTATCATCTCACAAAATGACCTTGGCAACAAATCTAATATGGCTTCCACTTCTTATTCTCTCAAGCACTCATTCACACAGTATTGTTTCTAACAGGAGACTGGTTTTCTCAGGCATTGGAACCACTGCCAGGCAGAAATGATCAATATGGATCAATAAACCTATACCAGTCTTTGAGTTTCCAACAGGACTAGACTATGGGTGATGATGCAACAATAGGACTAGACTATGGGTGATGATGCAACAATAGGACTAGACTATGGGTGATGATGCAATTCTTGCAAATGAGGGATCTCACATGAGACAATTGCTGAGTGACCTTAAATCAACCTGCCCCCCCCCAGGTTTCTAGAATGAAATTAATTGATGAATGAAAATCAATGAAAGCTATGATTGTTTTAAGCATGGTCTGGTTTCTCTACCAGTGTCATCATCATCCTCATCATCATCATCACAATCACCATCAACACCAATATCATCATCATCAACAACAGCTGTATCAGCAACATCATAATCACATTCATTATTTACATCATTATAATCATCATCATCATCATCATCAACAGCATCAACATCATCATCACCATCAACAACACCATCATCATCATCATCCTCCTCATCATCATCATCAATGACCACCCAGTAACAACAAACATGGTTATGATAATCACAATCATCAGCAGCATCACCATTATCATCATTGTCACTACTAACTCCAGCAATAAGTTTTAAATTGTTTTTTTACTAAAAATAGGGAATTTTGTGAAATTTTCTCAAATACACACATTTGTAGTGTAGTTTATTTCTGTAATAAAACTACTTGATGAACCTATTGTACAAGTTTGTTCATGTTCACAATGATTCTCACCTTCATTTGTATGTACATGATAGACCTTATCATGTGTATCAATAATTTGTGTTCATTTATGTGCTCATACTACTGAATTAGTCAGATGTATTACAGACATTAACATGTTTTATCTTCTACAGTTGTTATCATTGCTAATGTTCAAAAAATAATGCAGCAAGTATTGCCAATAGTTGCTTCAAAAAATAAATGCAAAGATGAATGATAAAATTTGGGCGTGATCCAATGTGAAACTATCTTTGAAGGTTGTTTTTGCGAGCCAAGCATTTTGCAAACAAACTGGTTGTCATCAACCAAAATCAAAATGAATAGGACTGTCCTTAACAAAAAACAACAACAACATACTGCATGCATGCACCTATTGTGCTTAATATCACATATAATTTATTTAAGCCCATTATGATCATCATCATCAGCAGCAGCAGCAGCATCAGCAGCAGCAGCAGTACCATCATAATCACATTCATTATTTAAATCATCATCATCATCATCATCATCATCATCACCATCATCATCATCATCATCATCATTATCATCAGCAGCATCATCATTACATCATCTATCAACATTATCATCATCATCATCATCATCATCATCATCATCATCAGCAGCATCATCTATCAACATTATCATCATCATCATCATCATCATCAACAATAACATCAACAACATCATCTATCAACATTATTATCATCACCAACAGCATCATCATCATCCGGTTTTAAAATGGTCCTCTTTTATAGTTTAGAGAATGTTAATTTTTTCTATCATATACGACAACATGAAAAACATAACCATTGGTCTCTGATTTACACCACCTTACAAAATTGTCAAGGGATGGTCCAAAAAGTGATGAAATATTCAAATCTGACAAAAAGGTTAACAAAAACCCAACATCAACTGGTTGGGAATGAAAAAACTATCTTGCAAGGACGGATAATAATTGCCAAAGACTGCAATAACAGATCGACCTCAGTTCCACCTTCACTTATCTAGAAATAAGCGGCAATGACATTAAGGCTATTTTAGAAATATCTGCAATGACATTCACGCTATTTTTAGATGATCTTTTCAGTGAGAAATTCCAGCGCTCTGCCAAAGAAATCTGCCTTTTACTTCAATGTTCTTAAAAACATGCAATATAGTCACCAAGGAAAGAATGCGTGGGTTTGTAAAAATACAATATCGATTTTGATTGTCGCAGACATTCACTTGTCACTGAATTTTGCATACATCTGTAAGCATTGTAAATGATCCCATTGATTTTCCATACAGAATAGTATATTCAATGGCATGTCAACATGAATTTAAGCAAATAATAAATAGGCTGTCAGACCTGATCTTTAATTACACACATTTAATATGAGTGAAAGTATGTAAGACAAATTGACTTAGGTGAAGATTTGATATATCTGAGTGTTCAAGAATATTTCCCACATCCAATGTCACCCCTAACAGTTCGTTTACTTTACGAGACCTTGAAATTAGTTAAAAATACTCTGACAGAAGAGCAGTTATAAATTCATCTATCTGGTTTGAAGTATTTCATCATTTAGCCAAAGGTGGTCTGTAACCTTCATGTTACCTTCACAGACTGGCCAATCAGAATGCAGCAGACCTCCAAGCTTTCAACCAATCAACCAATCAAATCACTTGGCAATAGACACTCCTTCAAGGTTTGGAGAATGTAAACAAAGACTGGGAAGTTTTAAGGTTACCAAACACAGCTAAACTTGGTTGGCTTCAAGCAAATGGCTTCTCAATATAAACTACACTAATGATAATAATGAAAGCCCAATTTATTGTCAAAGTAAATTAAGCCACAAGTATTTATGATAAATATCTTCATAAAAATGTCCTTTAAGAAACATAATAATTGTTTAATGTGTGAAAGTTATTGTTATTACATATTAAAATCAGTATTTTACAATGCCACTTCTAAATGTATGATAATGTACAAGTCATTTTGTATGATTATCTGCACACACTCTTTGTTTCCATTAAACTATAATACTGGGTACATATAATTTATATAATTTCTTAAAAATTTAAAGTATCATTACAAAAAAATCCACACTAGTTACAAAAGAAATTAAGTGATTTTAAAACATAACCATTGCTTAAAAATGTAAACGTTCATGTTGGAAAACACCATAAAAAAATCTACAGAACAAAATCAGCAATATTGAACATGTCACCACCACCACCATATGTTTTCAAAGTTTTTTTTTATAAATAATATGATATAAGTTATACACATGGATATTCACATATACAATTATTCTAATCATGCAATACATGTGTACAGATTTAACTACCAACATCATGAGTTTTTAATACTGTTTTATTTGGATACAAAAATAACAGATCTAAAACTAACATATCTTGTAAAGAAATGTATAAAAAACACAGCTGTTTTACACTTACCTCTCCATATAATATAATAATATGAAATAATTATAAAAATATGAAATAATAATAATAATATAACAAGAGCTGTCACCATAGGATGACATAAGCCCCCTTTTTCCACATTTTTGTAAACCTAAATGCAAAATGTTTTTCCACATTTTTCGAAAACTAAACACAAAGTGTGACGGAATTTCAGACGGACAGACCGAACGATGGACAGACGTCAATGCGATCACTATATGCCCACCTTCAGGGGCATAAAAATATGAAAATAATATATATAAATGGCATACACATATGTTTCCTGATTACACTGGAGGTAAACTGCAACACCCGGAAAAATATATACCCGGGGTGACAAGCCGAGAACCGGAAATATTTCTACTCACGAGCTGATCCTCGATATCGATGTGTTTGGGAACCATCTTCATGATGGCTGCCAGTAATTCCTGAAGCCCCTGCTTCATCGTCGCGTCCTTCAGCGAATTCTTTACCATTTGAAGCGCAGGACTGTTAACGTCCAGAATTTCCTCATCGATTTCCACGCCACAGCCAGCCATGTTTGCTTTTTGATCCTTTTCTGGGTTTTAGGAATTTAGATGACAATTTTCAATTTTCACAGTCCCACGGTTAACGGTTAACTGTCAGCACTTCACAAACACGGAAGATTATACAGTTTCCTTGTTGAATAACTTTAAAGTTCAAGTTGAGATCTCTACACTTCTACTGAATCTCTGATGCAGCTGCCTTGATATTAACAACGCTAATGGCTTTATAATGGCAAATTTTCGTTTGTTGCTCAAAATGTTAATCTTCAATTGACCTTAAATGTCCAAACTGTGTCCACTCTTGCAGTAAATCTTTTGATAATATAACAGATATAAAAGCCACTGGATCAATATTTTATTGGATATTTATGCCTTCAGCTTTTCTTGCTCTGTTTACTGCCGGCTTGAGTTTTATATAGCAATCCCTATACACAAGGAGGCGGGGCATAGCTGGATGATTGAGAGATAGGCACAACAGTACTGGCAACAGACTGGATTGGACGTATTTCAGGCCAAACAAACATGTTTGTTGCTTAAAGGGACTTGTTTACAGTTTTTAAATTTTTTCATGTTTTTGGCTCATTTCAGGCCAAGCAAATAAGTTTATTATTTAAAAGGACTTGTACACAGATGTTTGTCATTTTTCAAGTTTTGGACAAATTTCAGGCAAAACAAACAAGCATTTTACTTAAAGGGACTTGCTCACAGATTTTTAGAATTTTTGAAGTTTGTCATTAAATGCTTCAAGTTAAATTTTTCAAATGATAACAAATTCTTAGCTTATGACTATAACAGAATGAAAAATATTAAACCTTAAAAAGATGTTAAATTTTTGTCTGCCCCCCCCCCCCCCCCCNGTGGTTTATAGAGAAATATCAGTGAATTAAAACTGATAATTCACTGTTTTAAACAGTGAAAATTTACAGTGAAAATCATCATTGTTTCATTGTTTTACCGGAACTATTTAATGGCAAAAATACAAAAATAAACATTTGTTAGCATAAATTAAAAAGAAAATTTGTTGGATTCGGTGATATATTAATTTTTATTCACTCGTTATCATAGAAAAAAAAAATCTATGATCACTTGTGAATTAAAATTGATATTTCACCAAATCATGCTGTGTATTTTTGCTCATGAAAGCAATTCACTACGCTTACATCAATTTTAAGGAAAATTATACAAGCACTCCAAATTATTCAATTGTTTCGTGTTTTTAACACTTCATAATTTTAACTATTTCAAGTGATGATTATTCATAAATAAGCCTGTACCTTCATTATATGTAAATGTCAGATGAGTTATTTCTGTCATTTGTGTTCATTTTTCCATTATATGTTTAATCTGTGATATTTTTTTATTTTTTTTAATTAACCAATCTGTGAACAAGTCCCTTTAAATGCTCTACATAAAACTGTCAGAAGTGAAAACCTTTAAAGGTTTAAATCTGGGACAATTTAAGTTCATACCGTATTGAAACTTGCATACCATCAATTTCATGAATCATAAAAACTTGTCAAAGAAGCTTTTATGTAGTAATTCAAAATATATATTTTTATAATTCTTTTCATGTTATTTTCATAAAAACTATGTATTATCATTTTTAGAAAAGTTAACATTTAAATTAACAAGGACATTTTTTTTTTTATAGTAAGCTTGTTTTGTAATATTAAAAATTATTTTCATATTTTTTGTTGTTATTCAAGTATAAATAAGTATTTTTTGAATTCTTGTTAATTAACAACCTTCAAATACATTTGTTCCTACAGCTATTTTAATAAAAAAATCTTAAAATAAACCTCATCGCAGAGTTCTAAAAATGTTTTAATATTTATTGGGCATCCATTGAAGTGTGGCTACATGGTATCATATTTTTTATTGAGCCCTGACTGGGAGGTTATATTATAATTTATGTCTGTTTAAGTCAAGTCAATTTTATTTTGTAAACAAAGGCCTCTGGCTCAAAGTACATAGTATGCATTATTATGAACTAGCTATTAGATCATAACAACTCCGCCAAGGAAGGTCCCAAGCCCGTGCTGAAAAAGGAGGAGGGTTGGGCGTGGGGCTAGCAACCCCAGCCTGTGAAAAACATACTTGCTACGGAAACGACAGCAAGGGAACAAGCGACAACCAACGCCGGGAGCGAAGCAGACCAGGCAACTGGTCTTATGACGGATGGGGATCAAAGCCGCAGGACGTCTCCACCCCAATGGCAGAACTCTTGACGCAAAAGCGATGGATCAGATCTGGAGTTGGATGTTGGAACTTGCATTAGATTATAACAGAGTTGTTACTAGAACATTTTTATAAACATATATACTTCATGTCTGTTTATTATATTTATTTTTTTATTTGTGTACTATTACAATTTTGTACATTATTTAATTTGAGCTTATCTTTCTTTAAGATTTTTTTTTTTTGCAAACCAAGATAAATGCTGTATCATGATAATCCCAAAAAGAGAGATGTGCAGACGAACTCCAAGCAGCGATTATCTCCCCATGATAATCCCCACGGCTTCTGCTGATAACAATTAATTGATAATCCCAAAAAGAGAGATGTGCAGACGAACTCCAAGCAGCGATTATCTCCCCACGGCTTCATAATCCCAAAAAGAGAGATGTGCAGACGAACTCCAAGCAGCGATTATCTCCCCATGGCTTCTGCTGATAACCACTGCCATCACCTTCCAGATATGGAAGGATTTTTGTTGTTGTTTAAGTATTATATTATGAAAAGTAGTAACATTTTCTTTTATATTTTCAACATAGTGTATTAGTTAAGGTTCATATTAAACAAGACCTGTCAACAAAGGATGACATATGCCCCCTTTTTCCACATTTTTGTAAACCTTAACGCGAAGTATTTTTCCAAATTTTTCGAAACCTAAACGCAATGTGTGACGGAATTTCAGACGGACATACAGATGGACAGTGCGATCACTATATGCCCAAAATAAATTACCTAAATTACAAAATAAGTAAAAATAACAATGGGAAAATGTTAAACAGCTATCATCAAGTTGTTGGTTATAACGGCAGGGATCTGATATTGAGCTATGCTGGTTCCAGTCAATTCTCTGAGCGGAGGTTGGAATGTTACAGGTGCATTACGCAAGTGCAAACAGTTGTAGGACAAGGGAAAAGGATAGAATCGGATCTGATTGTGAATTAATGCAGAACAAATTGCCCACCACAAGAATGCTGCAGTGCGAGCTTGATATCTAATTACGGGCCAATAAATCTCTGATAAGCCCCATGTAGCGCAAGGACCAGGAAAATTCTTTCTCGCTGGCTGCTTATAAAGAAACACTGCATGATTATAATGACTGTAATTATATGCATTTTGAATGTGTGTATGTTCAGATATAAAGGATGTATTCCTACAATATATATTTGCCAATTATGATTATTGTGGTGACATAAAACAAACTTTATAAAAAAGTAAATAGTAAGCTTTCTTTGCAACTGTATGAATTTCATTTGTGATACATATAGTACACAGTAATTTAGTATATTTTGACTGATGTTCATGAAATAAAATTGAGATAAATAATCATAAGACACTTGTCTAAAAAAAAATGGGGGGGGGGGGGGATTTTTTTTTTAAATTGAGGAAAAAATATTCATATCTGGCATGGGGAATGGGTCCAACTATCG
>VMBQ01001422.1:85093-111530 GCA_007657795.1 Dreissena rostriformis | reverse complement strand
ACCCTTTGCATGCTGGGAAATTTGTCGTCTGCAAAAATGTTGTCTGCTAAATTTCTAAAATTAGCATTTTCTTCGATTTTTTTTCAAAGAATACTATCAGAATAGCAAACAGTTTGGATCCTGATGAGACGCCACGTTCTGTGGCGTCTCATCTGGATCCAAACTGTTTGCAAAGGCCTTCAAAATCCGGTTCCAGCGCTTAAAGGGTTAAATTGCATGATGAATTATGAAAATACAGTCTGACGAGCTGTTTTAAGGCCAAACTTGATTTTTTACCACTAAGTGTGACCTTGACCTTTGAGGTAGGTAGACATGTGTTACAAGTGACATTACATGATGAATTATGAAGTTACAGTCCAGACAGACTATTTAATGCCCAAATGGGACATATGATCTTTAAATTTGACCTTGACCTTTGAGCATTAAGTTAGGTTGTAAAGGCCACAAGCCATGTGCAAACAGTGAACATTTGTAGTAAATTATTTTTAAATTGTATGTGAAATGACTAGGCTTGCCAGACCAACCCTACATCACACACACCCCCTATATCAAGCTTACTGTTTGAGGGTTCGACAAAACATTGAAATCAACTTTCTAATCAACTTTTCTATAAAGGAAATGACGGATTCTTTTTTTCCATTTTTCGTAAGAAAACTAATTATATTATCGTTACTGAATTTCAGTTATTTAAATCTATGAAAACCACCTGCTAAAACATGAAGAGGGCAACAATTTATTTTTTCTTTGTTCTAATTGCGCTCCTTCCGAGAGTTTGCAGTATTACTGTCTTTAGCAAAATAATCGCAAATGTATGGAGATTTCAACATTTCTCAAAACTATTGTATCAGACTTAATACAAGAATAAATGAATTGCAAATAACCAAAAAAGGTAACATTACACTAAATCATTTTGTATTACAAAATTTGATGTTTAGGAAATACAGGAAAAATGCTTTGAAAATTAGCAGTTTAAAATGGGACCCTGTGGGAAATGGAATTAGTGTTATTCAACCTAATAACTGGGTCATTGACATCGTTTCAAACTAAACTGGGAATTTTCAGTGCGTGTTTCCCTGTAACCTGAGCATGCATAAATATGTTTTGAATGCTGATGTTTATCTGAATAAACCTCTCAAATTGGGATGGTTTCGGATTTAAACTAGACATGTTCCATTTCAATGCTCTATTAACAAATGAACACAATTCTCTTTTATAAGATATAGAGACTACTAATGCTTATACCTCATGCAGTATTATTGATGAAATGTATGAACAATGTGTTTGTGACACATGATCGTAAGTTACAGCCAAGTGTATTATCTAGACTGTTTATGAGACACAACAGGCCATACATATACATATGAGTCTTGCTCTATAAAAAGTGGGTTTAATGCATGTGCGTAAAGTGTCTTTCCAGATTAGCGTGTGCACAGGCTAATCAGGGACAACAATTTCTGCCTAAACTGTATTTTGGCTAAGAAGAGATTTTCTTTAAAAAAAATCATAAAAGCAGAAAGTGTTGTCGCTGATTAGGTAATCTTGGCCAACACTTTTCGCACATTCATTTAACCGCCTTACCACAGAGCGAGGCTCATATATAAAGCATCTTATATGGAAATGAATAAAAAACGAGGGATGTGTTTGTCAGAAACACAATAACCCTATTGTGTGTTTTTTTTTTTTTTACCCTTAACCTTGAAGGATGACCTTGACCTTTCACCATTCAAAATGTGCAGCTCCATGAGTTACACATGCATGCCAAATATCAAGTTGCTATCTTAAATATTGCAAAAGTTATGACCAAGGTTAAAGTTTTGTGACAGACACACAGAATGACAGACAGACAGGCCAAAAACGATATACCCCCTCTTCTTCGAAGAAGGGGCCATGCAAAAATGTTAAGGCCGTGGGAGCATTATAAGCAAATAAAAGGAACTTGTAACTTCATAGTGACATAGAAAATGTAATGCTCATGCAGGTATTTATCTTATTAAAGTAAGGGCATTCGGACCATAAATAAGGGCATATACAGTACCAGTTTCTCATATAGTGACATAGAAAGTTAAGGCCCCTTGGACCATAAATAAGGCAATATATTATGTTACCAGTACCTATCATAGTGACAAACATGAGACACAACATTGCTGTCCAACATCAGGACCATTTAAAACAAGGACAACAAGTGACTGTTCCAGTATGTGGACAACCACCATTAAGAGGTTGACAACAACCATAAGTCGGTGGACAACCACCATGAGTACGGAAGACAGATGTAACTCGCTAAATGTTTTTAGACATTACCCCCCCCCACCCAAAAAAACAACAACATCAATTTGTCAAATATCATAGTTCACAGAGGGGGTAATCAAGTGACAAACAAGATGGCAATGTCCATGCCAAGACAGGTATTTTCTCTGGTTCAGTTGGTAAGATAAATGAATTAAGAGGGCTAACAAGATATCAACATTGATTACTGAAATAAAATCTGAAACTGTCAACCAAACTGCTATTGCTGCCAAGACCATCATTTGCACAAAAACAGAATATGGATTTAAGTTAATCACAAATGCTCAACGTGAGCATGTGATGCACGGATGCAATAAAAATCGCACAGTCCATGATTCGGGTAATATTTTATCATCAGTTACCCAGGCAATTCATTTAAAACTAAATGATACAAATCTAAGTAATAACGAAAAACATCTTTTTTTCTCTTTTTACCATTTTTAATCTCTGATTAAGATTTTTTTTTTTTCTTTTTTTCATTACATTCAAAAACCTACCTACCTGATGATGCTTGAAACTCAATGACATTACTGTGGCCTTATTTGGGGACAGTTGTATCAACTTATTATGGCCATATTAAAAGATAGTTATATCAAATTATTATGGCCATATTTAGAGAGAGTTATATCAACTTATTATGGCCATATTTAGAGAGAGTTATATCAACTTATTATGGCCATATTAAGAGAGAGTTATATCAAATTAGTATGGCCTTATTTAGGGACAGTTACAAATGGCAAGGTCACACACCTGGTGCGTACACATGCATGAAATGTGATAAATGCACACATAAGCCCTGCATATTGTGGGATAGAAACATGTTTTTATCCTGCATCAAATGTTCCTCAGCTGCAGCCTTGTCTACATACTAGCCCTTGGCATGCTGGGAAATTTGTCGTCTGCTAAAATGTCGTCTGCTGAATTTTTAAAATTAGCATTTTCTTCGATTTTTTTTTCAAACAATACTATCAGAGTAGCAAACAGTTTGGATCCTGATGAGACGCCACGTTTTGTGGCTTCTCATCTGGATCCAAACTGTTTGCAAAGGCCTTCAAAATTCGGTTCCAGCACTGAAAGAGTTAGACTGCAAGCAGTACTGTATGAATGTTATGTACTTGGCTGCATTATGAAGGTCACCGATATGTAAGCCTTTTTCTAGGAAAACTTTGAATGCATGTGCTCACAGGCTAATAAGAGACGACACTTTCCGCCTGGACTGGATTTTTGTTTTTGTACAGGACTTCCTTTACATGAAAAATTTCATAAAAGCGGAAAGTGTACTTATGTGTGTGTGTGTCTGCCTAAAGATGTCATACAGGGGCCATCAGTTTGTTGTTTATTAAATTGGCTATTTATTAGTCTACTCCTACATTAATGTGATTTGTTATTTTATTTAATTTTCATGCATTTTTAAATATTACTGATGCGTTTACAGAGATTCCTAAAAGTATTTAAAGTCCACAGGACATTCGGTCCTGTAGACTTAAATAACTTGCAGGACCGGAATGGGATTCATAGGACCGAAACATAAAATTACAAACGTATATATCGCAATACATTTGCGAAGTTAAGTGTTATGTCGTTCGGCACCAACTCAAGTGCTCCATTAATACTTAGTGTTGGTTGTTTTCCTAAGCCGATAAGTTGTATGATTACATATTTGTTTTGTTAATTCCAGGGGTTGCAATTGACCCAAATTTGAAATCCAAAAATTTAAGGCGGGGATATTGGCCTCAGGTCACAAACAGGGATAAAAGGAAGAGCCCCTATGGGGGAAACTCCTAGCTTATATAGTCTTTCTAGTTGCAATTTCTGGTGAGTACAATGCAAAATATTATAAACCAGGCCATCTGTATCACCGCATGTGTATTGTCATTCTATAAAAATGTTATAAAGAACGTCGAAAATAAATTAAAATCGACAACACCTACTGTATGCGAATACGACAGTCCGAAAACATGTTCGTGTTTTGCACATGAAATAAAATGTGCTTTTTGCACATTGTTTGACTGTAGAAAATAAAAAACCAGTAACCAGAAACCTAGCAAATACGTAATCAATATATAAATTGGTAAGATATCGCTTAACAATATGCTATTGCAGTGATTTACTTTGCTAATCGATCACTTAAAATTTCAAGATGGCGGACATTAAGATTTTTGGAAAGTAGCGAAGAGGTTTCATCAGTTACGTTTATGTCCGTGCCAGCCGCTTTCCAATCAGAAATCGATAAATAAAAGCCTGAACGAAATCAGTACCAAGCGCAAATTTCCGGAATACCGAGGAAGCCTCATTCGTTCTCAAATGATCCCGTACTTGAACGAATTCTATAAAATAAATCAACGTTTCCTCCTGAATTATTTCCCCGACATTCCGACTGGCAAGATGACATTTCAATCGGACCGGTCTATAAAACGTCGGTCAGGTCGGACACTTTTGGGAATGTCTGGTTTATCATTCAAACATTTTCTTAAAGCCACATAAATACTCAAAATCAATGAATATTTCATAAAATATTTCGGAAAATAAAATTAACCCATAGAAAAAATCAGTGTTCCTTATTGCAATAGCCAACATTTCAAAGCTAGATGTTGTATAGTAACATAGATTTAACGAGATACAAAATGCTCGTTTTTATTTTTTGTGTCACAATATATTCCATTTTCATTTTCTGTGACGATATATATTCATATGACACACAAACACTAAATTTGTACATGAACATGTGTTGAATATATTGTACCACAAAAAATAAAAAAGAGCATTTTGTATCTTGTTAAATCTATGTTACCAGACCACATCTCGCAATGAAATTTTGGCTATTGCTATAAGGAACACTCATGTTTTATGGATTAACTTTATTTTATGAAATATTTTATGAAATATTTGTTGATTTTGAGTATAAATGGGGCTTTAAGCGGAAAGCAATATTAATTCACAACAAGAAATGTGTTTGTGAAACACTATGTCCCCCTTTGAGCGATTTTGACCCATATATTTGCCCTTTGACCTTGAAGGATGGACTTGACCTTTCACCACTCCAAATGTACAGCTCCATAAGATACACATGCATGCCAAATATGAAGCAACAAAGGGACAGGGCAAAAACAATATGTCCCCCAGTATAGACTATATGTCCCCCAGTATAGACTATATGTCCCCCAGTATAGACTGGGAGACATAAAAAACAGTACAACTGTGGTTTTGTACATATTGCATCACCTTGTTTACAAACATCTGCTGTCAGATCCATTCACGTCTAACAATTGTGCGCACAATGTTATCTTAACTGCATCGGTCTGAAGTGCGTCTCAAAAAACTATACAAACCCTTTGGCACGCATACAAGTTTCTAAATGATTTATACCAACAATATATGTTATATATAACATTCCTCAATCACCATTAATTTTACTAGTTATATTATTTACATGTTATGTATATATTGGAATCATTGGTAATTTGCCCACATATTTACATATTGCATCACTGTGTTTGCAAACATCTGCTGTCAGATCCATTCAGTCCAATAATTGTGCGCACAGCGTTATCTTAATTAACTGCATCGGTCTGAAGTGCGTCTCAAAAAACTATACAAAGCTTTTGGCTGTCAGACAAATCCCATGACATGTCTTCGATGCTGCGGACATGCGTACCTGTAAGATATGGTACAAATGGTATTAAAGTAAGACTATTTTTGGCAACTGCACAAGTTTATAAGTCGTAAATCTTTCTGTTTTGATAAATGCCATTGTCAAATATGTTAAAGTTTTGCATGTTCCACAGTCGTTGTGACCTACTTGGCAAAATATCAGCGCATCTGTCAGACCTGCTATTAAACATAAGCATAAATTAGCAGAATGGAAGCCATATTTTAATATCACAGTACGGAAACAAAAACCACATCACTTAATTAATGGTTTAAAGCTGGCGGAGTTGATATTTCTCACAACAATTTGGTTTTCTCAACTGACCAGAATAGATCAGTGTTCGTCAGATACATTCTAAAGCTTAACTCTTCCATACTGATTTTGGCAAAAATTGTGCCAAAAAATGCCAAAAGCATCAAAAATACGAAACCTAATCATGTACATAATGGAATCCTCAAGACTATTATTAACCTGTGACGTATGCACGCTTTGGGTCACGTTAGCGCCAATTTCACGTGAATTCCACTTCCGCGCTTTTCAAAACAAAGAAGTACTACTAAATAACACGGTTTCACCATGGCAAATGGCGTTGTAAACAATGATGCAATGGTCATGTGGTTTAACATGTGACCAGCAGTTGTTTTAATTTAGATCTTTTCTGTCCATGGACAGAAAATGAAATGCCCTATATTTGTACTGAATTTGGGCATTTCTTGACTGATTTTGACCATTTTTGTTTGCACATCTGACATAAATAACATCACATTTTGACTCATAATCACTTGTTTGCGACACATAACAAAAATGGGAAAATATACCAAAATCAACTCGGCCGGCTTTAAGTCATGGCATATAACACACTTTATATCGTGATGTACGTCAGGAACAATTTTGCAAAAATGTATTTATTTTATGAAGAGGCAATCCTTAAAAAAATATATTTTGGGATAACCCAGCCTATCCAGCTTAATTGCCACCAGTCATTTTCTGAGGTCTGGATCCCATATTTGACCAAAAAACTTAACACCAGTACTAAAAACTTAATAATATGGAAACCTGTGAGATCCACTGCATTTCTCAGCGATAATGATTAATGACAATGGGTGTTGAAAATATATTGATATTGGTATAAAAATGATTGCAATTTTCATCAACTTTTTTTTTAGAATACTGGTAATTTTTGCATAAACATTAGCACACGAATGTGTTTACTGAAATTCATCAAGTCTAATCTTAACTATAACAGTCTAACTCTCATATTGTTTATTCAATAAAACTAGATCAGTAAACTGACATGTGACGTTTACTCATTTAATTGAATGATTGAAATAACCTGTCAGAAGACTAAGCACACAGATTACACTTAGACCAAGGGAATCAACCCTTATAATACCAAGGATTTCATATTAACTGGATTACTTCCCTTAGATTGTGAATACTACAACTTGATACATAAAATTATGTTTTTTTTCGCAGCTTTTTAATTGATTTTAAACTTCCTGTTGATAAGGAAAAAAAAAATCACACAAGTGGAAAAGATTAAGAAGATTGTAAGACTTTGGATATTGAGTCCTTTTTGTTTAAGGTGAGCTGCAAGTATGGTTAACATTTCATAAATATTCCAGGGAAAGAGTCTCAATTAAAAAAAATCCTATAAATTTAGCCTTGTTCTGGGAAAATCTGGCTAATGGACATGCATTAAGAGTCCTTAGAGATTAGCCTGTGCAGTCAGCTCGGGCTAATCAGGGACAACACTTTCCACCTAGTCTGGATTTTCAAGAAACTTCTTTTAAACACAAAATTATGCAAAAAAAAACGGAAAGTGTTGTCACTGATTAGCCTGTGCAGACTGAACAGGCTAATCTAGAATGACAATTAATTCACATGCATTAAGCCCAATTTTTCCAGAACATTTCTTAATTGAAGACTGGGAATCAGTTCTTATCATTTTTAATTTGTACTTCTTTAAAATAACAAACATCATCATAAAATTTGTTTAACAGAATACATGATATTATAAAAATACTGAATTTAACACCTACCTACTAATGAAAACTGCAAATTATGGGTGCTAGGCTTGTTCAGATGAATATTTATCAAGCAGGGTTTGCCCCCAGGCTATAATGGAGTTTCGCTGCCGACATCCCTTCATAATCTATAACTGTCTCACCGCAAACGTTTATTCCTGTTACATGTCTCAATTAGCAACCCCAAGTGTAGGAAATGAAAATCAATTCACTATGGATATAACTAAGAACCTAAATTAGGTTTATCTCAAAAGTAGAGGCTCACTTGTCTTTAACCCTTTGCATGCTGGGAAATTTGTCGTCTGCTAAAATGTTGTCTGCTTAATTTCTAAAATTAGCATTTTCTTCGATTTTTTTTTCAAAGAATACTATCAGAATAACAAACAGTTTGGATAGTGATGAGACGCCACGTTCTGTGGCGTTTCATCTGGATCCAAACTGTTTGCAAAGGCCTTCAAAATCCGGTTCCAGCGCTCAAAGAGTTAAATAGCCCAGAAATCAATTAGATGATGGTCACTTGAATGCCGAAGAGAAATCAAGTGAATTGATTCATTAACCAGGTCGCATCTGATTGAGACAATTAAAGAGGGGGCAATCATGTGATAATCTAAAGGAATTCAAGATGGCATGACAATCAAAACGGCGACATCCATTTTTCGCGGTTTTATACCCTTTATATTTTTTATTTTTTTTAATGCCCCTCACTTTCATACCAGCAAGAAAGTGATTAGCGTTTATTTTGTATTAATATAAAGTCGTGATATAAAGCGAATATAAATTCTTTCTGATATTGCTGGAAAGTGAGCGGCATTTAAAAAATTAAACAAAAGTTATAATTAAAAGAATATAAAATGGCAAAAAATACCTGTTTTGGCACGGATGTGGCCATTTTGTTTGTCACGTGATTACACCCTCTGAATTAGCTATTACAGTATTTCAATAATGTATTTCTTAGCAAATTTTGCGTCTTTATGATTTATAAAATCAACAGTAGATTTAGATTAAAAAATCTCAATGAAATGAATAATGTCAGAGAAATGTCCATTCAACATTGTCATGTTGCAGCAAAGTGTAGAAACCGGCAAATGGATATTAAATTTTGAACAATTGCTGTGTGAATATTTGAAATAACATTTTTAAGAATTGAAGCATTTATTTTGTAACAAATAAATGATGTTAATCATGCGTTCATTTTTAATATTGTGTTTTGCAATAAAACAGTGTACAAACACTGTAAAAGATACCCAAAATTGCACCATAACGGTCCTTAAATATACTGTAGGGAGAGGAAACACCTCCAAAACCCAGCCCCAATTGGCCTCATACATGCAATATTCGCAGCTAACAGAAATCAATAAGCATGAATCTAGGAACGATTTAGCAACTTTGAATGAGGCAACACTTCTACCAACAAGCAATGAAAAAAAGACAAACAATCTCAGTTGCTTTTTTGACCTTTGTTTTTTAGTAGTTTTTTTTAGATTGGGATTTTTGTCTGTTTGCTCTGGGATTGGGTCCATTTTACGGACTTTTTTAAGAAGCAGAAAAAGCCCTGTAGAACCATCTTAAGTATTGCTTTGATAACTATTTGTAAGGAAGCCACGTTTCTCTCAGGAATTCTCAGACACTGTCTGATCAATATACCACAGACCTGTTGAACACCAGACAGGAAATTCTCAAACTTTTTTAGAGCAATATGGGATGCACACTTCACAGGAATCCCTACATGTACAAGTAGATTTAGGAATGGCTGTAAGAGCTCTGTGGAGAGGAAACATCAAGCTGAAGATTTATTTTCAATATATTTTTATAACTGTTTAATTAAAACATGTGTCTTCAGTTTCCCTTTAACCCTTTATCACTCAGATAAGCACTTCGACGCGTTTGTAGTTCGTTAAAAAATCAAATTCAATTAAATCCCTTTCTTACTTGATTCATGTTTTAAAGGCTTCATTTCCAACCCAAAGATATTGATGAGCAGCTAACAGCATAAAACCTGAACTGCAAGTAAATCTTTTTTTTTTTTTACATATTTTGCCCAAAGCAGTGGGATGTTGGTCAATTTGGTATTTTAATAGTTTATATTCATATTCGATATCATCATCTCTCTATATGATTTCCAAACTTCAGTCAAATGATCAGAAGCTTTCACTTCCAATTAAAGACAAGTTATCGTAATATAGTCAGAACATTTTTACTAAATGTCCAAAAAGAGAGACAAAAATCTTTGTTTGGGCACGTGATGAATAGCTCGCCAATATTAACCTGTCAATGACCTTCATGGATGCATGTATAAAAGTACTGTTTCAAGGAATATAATAAGTTTCTGTACTAGAAATGATTTTAATCAATTCAATCGTACCTAACTTAGTGTACTATTATCAGTATTTTTTCCACCATTTTGGGAATGGGGCTGGATCCCTTTACATTGGGAAAAAATACGTTGTTTTGATTTAAATTGGGAAATAAGTGTTGTTATTTTTTTGCTAACAAATACTAAAAAGTTGAGAATTAGAGAATTAAAGTGATTTCAATATTATATTTGCTAAGGTTTAAACTTTATAGAGTTGGATTTGAGATGAATTGAATGTTGAGACTTATAAAAACAAGAGCACCACAGAGGGGATGCCAACGCTAGGCTGCACGTGCAGTTTTGAAAAAATAAATAAATAATAAAATAATGTTTTTTTGACCTTGAAGGATGACCTTGAACTTGACCTTTCACCACCAAAAATGTGCATCTCCATGAGATACACATGCATACTTAATATGAAGGTTACATCTGAAGCAACATAGAAGTTATGAAAATTTTTCGAAACCTAAACGCAAAGTGTGACGGAATTTCAGAAGGACAGACAGACGGAGGGACAGACAGACGGACAGTGTGATCACTATATGCCAACCTTTGGGGGCATACAAATTTGGAAACCTTTAGGTCCCATTAGGGGAAAATATATACTTTTTTTTCATTGGGAATGGGTCCCCCTACCGGAACCGAATTTGAACGAAAAGAAAAAAAACTGGTTATGGTCTCATTAAACTCGTGCAAAAGGTAAACGAACAAATATAGGAAACAATCCATGCATACAATTTATGCTAATGGAGTTCACTCGTGATTGCACAGGAAAAGTTGTTGGGCTTACAGAAAAAAGAAATGTTAATGTCAACTTGAAAGAACATCCAACACACTATTATGTGAAGTTTGAATAAGATATCAATCTTTAAATAAACTGTGTTTTTTCAACATCACAGTATTTGAAGTTTCACCAGGCGTATTTATTAATTTTGAAATATCATGACTTTATAAGTAAATAGAAAACTGGATGCCTAATTGGATTTGTTTTAACCCTTTGCATGCTGGGAAATTTGTCGTCTGCTAAAATGTTGTCTGCTAAATTTCTAAAATTAGCATTTTCTTTGATTCTTTTTCAAAGAATACTATCAGAATAGCAAACAGTTTGGATCCTGATGAGACGCCACGTTCTGTGGCGTCTCATCTGGATCCAAACTGTTTGCAAAGGCCTTCAAAATCCGGTTCCAGCGCTCAAAGGGTTAACTTTAGCCAAAATCAAAACTGTGTTCATGTGTGCGTTTAAAAAACACTACAAAAATACAGTTTATATCAATTATAATGAAACAGTAATATTATTATCTTATTACATGTACACTGAAAGTACATGTTCTGCCAAAATATTACAAAAATGCAGTCAGAACAATATAATAAAATGAGCAGTTTTGTGAGAGAAAGTCACCAAAATGATGTTGATTCCAATTTTGTTTATTTGAAATTCACACAATAAATTAATTCATTATAAAATACACGACCAACCTCACTTATGTTCAGCTATCAGACAAACAGCCTCAATTTATTCAGAACCATCAACAGGGATTAGCTAATTTATGCTATTGTTCCAGCATTATCAGCAGCGATCAATAGCTTCAAGTTGCATTTCATCAGACCACAGGGTTTTTTTGGCCCGTTTTTTTAGCTGAAAAACAGCTATATTCCCAATCCCAAAAAGTATACTTTTTTCCCAAAATGTGCCAAAAATTCCCAATTATAATTATTTTTTTTTAGAAAGAAGTGTCTAATGCTTATTTTATCTCAATTTTAATTTAATTACATCTAACAAAGTATATAATAATGATTTATATGATTTTGTTATTTTAATTTGAATTATTATAAAGAGTTTGATCAGATTATAGTATTTCCCAAATCAGTGGACTTTTTGAGCACAAATAGAAGACTACTCAATTTATTTTCCCACTTTCTGGAAAATGCAGCTAAAATTCCCAATTCCAAAGCAATGGGCTATTTATTATCTTCTCAAAAACTGAAGAAAAAACCCTGGTGACAGTCACACTAGGAACCAAGATTTGATGAAAAATAATTGAGCCTCAATGTGGGAAAAAGGGGCTTAATGCATATACGTACAGTGTCGTCCAAGATTAGCCTGTGTAGTCCGCACAGGCTAATCAGGGACGACAACTTCCGCTTTTATGTATTTTTTTGTTTCAAGGAAGTCCCTTCTAAACAAAAATCAAGTCTTTGCGGAAAATGTTGTCCCTAAGTGGACTCGACAGGCTATTCTTGGACAATTTATGCACATGCATTTAGCACCTTTTTCCCCTCTAGCAATTTTATGCTAGCCAGTGGTTAAATGTGATTTTTCTTAATTAACAAATAAGTTCTTAAAAATGATGACACTGTTTAGGATGGGTGAAATTCATTTTTGAACATTTTACTTCATTTACAGTCTTGACACTAATTTTTTATAGCAGTTGCCCAAATATAATGCTATGTATTTAACTTATAAAATGTGTTACTTGCCCGACTATATTAATTCACTATATATACTTGCAAGAGTTTTATTTTTCTTGACCGGGGCTTCAAGCAAGTGGGTAAGCGTGATGATTGCATTTATTGCATATGCTTGCACAATGCCTATAACCCTTTGCATGCTGGGATATTTGTCATCTGCTAAAATGTCGTCTGCTGAATTTCTAAAATTTCTCATCTGGATCCAAACTGTTTGCAAAGGCCTTCAAAATTTCGTTCCAGCGCTTAAAGGGATAAGCATGATGGCATACATACAACATTATAATAAGCTATACACTTCATGTCTAGTTAAATAATCTATACAAATATATATACATAAACTATTTAATAACAGTTATGACTTCAAAATATGATTGTTTCTATCTTTATATCTTACATTTCAGGAGAGTTTACAACATTCACTCAAGGGGAGGGGCCCTTAAATATAGCCTTCAATTAAGGGAACAAATAGAGCAGCAAACACCAACAGTTTGGGGATAATTCTCATGTGATGTTACTGATATTTCAGGGAAAAACTGGGTTCAATGCATGTGCATTAAGTGTCCACCCAGATTAGTCTATGCAGTCGACACAGGCTAATCAGGGACCAAACTTTCCGCCTAAACTAGATTTTCGTTCAGAAGAGACATCCTTTAAACAAAAAATTCCATAAAGCGGAAAGTGTCATCGGTTTCCTTGGAATAAATTCATGGCAGGGCAGGTGGGTAGGTAGATAGCGGATTTTTTTTTTATGATTTTTTTATGTAGATCAATTGATTGATATCTATGATGATTATAGAAAAAGAATGTATGTGATGGAACACATTCATATCACACCCACCCTTATAATTTTGGATTCAATTAAAATCACAGGAAAAAAAACTTGTCTTATGACAGCTGGTTCCAAAAAGACAGATCACAAATGTTAACACAAGAATGTCTTTCTAGTTCACATGAATTTTTTTCCCCAAACAAACACTTTTTTAAGGGAGGGCCCGAGTGACATTGTGATAAGGAGAAATCTATTAAATAAATCAAATTAAATCCCTCTTATCAAAACTGAGCATGGTTGCTATTCAAGTGGAGATGACAGATGTTATTTTCCAGCGATTTTTTTCCTTCTTTATAAAGTACTGGTAAACGGCACTTTCCAAATAACGAAAAAACTACACATTTCCCAATTGCTGTCCAAAAAATTCCCAATTTAAGTTTTTTTTTTTTTTTTTAAATGCAACATTTAGTTAAGTTTCCCTATGCAGCTCTATGGCTTCAACCTAGGTAAATATAAAATTGACAGCTTGAAAACACTTAGTTATCAACTTTAAGGTATTTGGGAGCAAAAAACCAAATACACCAATTTCCCAATTTGAGGTTTTCACGACTCGATTTTTCCCAATTTTCGGGTTTTCATGACTCAATTTTCCCAAATGGACCGGTTCTGGTACTTTTCCCAATTGGACAAAAAAAATCGCTGTATTTTCTAACATCAAGTACATGTATGACTGTATGATCTATATCTTTATTAAATACTAATTTACTAATAAACATCATGCCCCATTATCAGTATATGTAAATATTGTATTAGTTGAGAGATTATTCAGAGATATGTCCAGGAACATTGTCTCACTTAAGATTTGTATCGTTGTTGTTTTTCAAATCAAACAGGAAGGGCATAATCAAAAACAAAAATATAAGAAAGGGTAAAAAACTATCATTGTTGTGTCAAGCTAGTTTGGGGGAAAAAATAATTGCGATTTGGCTGCACCAAAAAATGCAAATACTTTTTTATGGGTCACATGCAATTGGTATTTGTGTCGCGTTCTGAGAAAACTGGGCATAATGCTTGTGCGTAAAGTGTCGTCCCAGATTAGCCTGTGCAGTCCAGATTAGCCTGTGCAGTCTGCACAGGCTAATCAGGGACGACACTTTCCGCCTTAATTTGATTTTTGCTAAGAAAAGACTTCATTTAAACGAAACATGTCATAAAAGCGGAAAGCGTTGTTCCTGATTAGCCTGTGCGTACTGCACAGGCTAATCTGGGACGACACTTTATATACATGCATTATGCCCAGTTTTCTCAGAACACGACACATTTGATGAACCTACGCACGATCAGTTCCGTGAAGCCTATTTAATTTTTGTATTGGACGGTTTGGTTGAAGTCAGGAGCTTTATTAAGGTACAGGTTGGCTTCGCTGCCCTTCCCAAAATAAAATACGCTTTTTACCAAAATACGCTTAAAAAAGTGTATTTTTTCTGCGCTTTTTACTAAAAGTGTATTAATTCTGCACCTTTTTCATAAATAAGTGCACTAAAGTGCATTTTTTTTGTATCTTCATTTTCTTCAAGCGTATTTTTCTGCATTTTTTCATCTAAGAAGTGTATCTTTTTCAAAACAAGTGTATCTTTTGTAGACAAAGCGTATCTTTTTATGCAAGAAGTGCATTTTTGTGCATTTAAGTGTATCTTCTTATTTGCCAAAAAATACGCTTTCTGTTCAAGTGTATTTTTATGTGCATCTTCTTAAAAATAAGTATAACTCTAATATTCTGTATTTTTTAAATCATTTGATATAATCAGAACACTATAGGAAATAACTAAAGTTAAAGGACAGCAATGTGTTTAATAGCAGGATTGTACTGAATTCTTTCTTTTCTTCATGTAACATTAATGGTCTTATTGTTGCAATAAAAAATTGTCTCCTCAAAAAATATGTGAATAAGTAGAATAGCTTTATAAAGGACAAGTTCAACTAAATCAGGCTGTGAGTCAAAAATGAAAAATATTGAAAGTGTCAAATATATTATGTGGGCTTGCCTGAGTATCAATTATATTTCCTCAACATTAAACAAGAAGTATGTGAACTTTCTTATACTGATATTTAACCCAAATGTCTACCACATTGACTATTAGCATAAATTGTAAAAGGCCATTAAAATAATATTTATAATATTATTATTATTTGCTAACACCATTCAGTATGTTATATTTAAATATTTCTTAATTAAATATAATATGCTAAGGGTTTTGTGCATGTATTGTAATTAAAGTATTGATTTCATAAACAATGAACAGATTGTCATTTCTCAGTAATGATATTCAATTTAAGGTCACAAAGAGAAGAATTGTTATCAGTTATGTGTATTATTCAATAAATATTTTGGTGTTGAAATGTGTCTGATCAGTGGATATATCTCAAGCTGACACAGCATGGTATCAGATAAGAGATGGCCATTAATCTCTTATCAGTGCTGCAGCCATGCCTAACAAAGGGCTGTATATCATCTGCATACTTTTGATTGGCTATTAGTTTTTGTTTTGAAAACAATCCACTTTTGATTGGTTTAGGGCACAGGAAGTTATATTTTTTGAAAACAAGCAGGTGTGACTGTGAACAATTGATTCTGAGCTACATCTAGGCAAAATTGAGAAAATTTAGACTTAAAATTTTAGTGTAAAATGTCTTGAAATTCTGTCAGCATTAAGTATTGTGTGATTTAAACAATGTGTTTTTACTACAATGTGAAAATCAACAGTAAGTTTGAAGCAAATGAGATTCAAAGTGGCTGGATACTGAAGAACAGTTGTAACAGGTTTGTATTTTCATTTCTGCACTATTGTTTTATTTAGTTTATTGAATTAATTATGATCATTATCATATTTATGTATTGTCCCTTGTAAATGGATTAGTAAATGCATTGTAATTTTAAGGAAAAACAACACAATTGGAAACAAAAATAGATAAACATACAAATGAAAAGGGTAAATGTTTGTGTACAGTGAATTATTATGGCTGTGTTTTATGGTTATTGTCATTTTAAATTTTATTTATAGCTTATTCTGGTCATTACTGAATGGATTTCTTTCCCTCATATTTAATGAGAACTTTTATATTTTAATTTTGAAGGTTAAACTCTTGCCCCTGCAGGGCGAAATTACATTGATTGGAAGATCCTGAGGAAAGAATGTGCATATAATTGCCTGCCAAAATAGGTAGCAAAAGGGAAATACTACCTGATGTATGGACTTGAACACCAGATTTTTACCCTTCACAAGTTGGCCAACTGGATTGGAACACCTGGAGTGGGCAAACCGCCCTTTGTGCATGCTTGACCAAGAAAATATCTTGTGGAATGACTGATTGTATGCTGAGATTTTATTTTGAAACAACCTGTGGCCATCAGAAGAGAACATTTTATGTAGAAATGTTATTTAATGTTAATAAATATGTTTCTTTACAAAGATTATTTGCTGTAATTGTTTCAGTTCATATTTAAACTGGTCCCTTTTCATATCCAAATGAATTTATCATTAAAATACTCATTTTTCAAAGATACACTTAAGTGTATCTTTATCTATCTTTAAAATACTCGTTTTAAAAAGATACACTTGAGTGAATTTTAAGTGCACTAATACGCTTTAAAATACACTTGAGCGTTTTTTTTATAAAATACACTTGAGTGTATTTTAAGTGCACTAATACACTCAAAAATACGCTTGAGCGTATTTTTTAGTATAAAAAAATACACTCGAGTGTATTAATGCACTTAATTAGCGCAGTTAAAATGCACTTAAATACACTTGAAGTGCAGTTTCTGGGGAACAAATAAAACTGAAGCGTATTAGTGCACTTTAGTACACTTAAATACACTTAAAAATACACAAAAGCGCATTAATACACTTGACAAGTGTATTTTTTGAGAGAAAAATGCAGAAAAAACACACTTTTTTTAACAGAAAAATGCACTTGGTAAAGTGAATAATACGGTGCCAATACCGCTGCGTTTTATGCGCATTAAATGCGCATTTAATGCGCATTAAATGCACACTTTTTCGGGAAGGGTGATCCCCTGTAGGTAACCTTGTATATATTTTAAGAAACTTGATTTTTATTTTGACAACCAATCAATCAGAGGCAAGGTTGCGTGTTGTTTGTTAACCCTTTGCATGCTGGGAAATTTGTCTTCTGCTAAAATGTCGTCTGCTGAATTTCTAAAATTAGCATTTTCTTCGATTGTTTTTCCAAGAATACTATCAGAATAGCAAACAGTTTGGATCCTGATGAGATGCCACGTTCTGTGGCGTCTCATCTGGATCCAAACTGTTTGCAAAGGCCTTTAAAATTCGGTTCCAGCGCTCAAAGGGTTTAAGTTTTTTTTTTTCTGGCCATCCTTTAAATCAAAGAATGTGGGCCTCGCCCTGCAGAATAATGATGAAGTGAAAGGCGTTTGATTGACAATGATTTCGTCATTTAAAAAGCCTGGACTTCATTGTTTGAGATGTCTTGACTGTTGTAATAACAATTATTGTCAATACTGTAACCATGCTAAACCATATAGAGGCTTAAATTAAATCTAATATCTTAAGTATTGTTCTATGGCAAAAGAGTTTTCAAAACCAGGAAACAACGGAAGCCTCTTTTCCTGTATATTGGGCCACTTAAGAGTTAAATTGCCTTTTTTTACAGAATGAAAAGATTTTCAACACATATGAGACATTTAAAAAAAAATTTGATATCCTCACCACAAAATTATGGCAAAAATATTCAACAAAGCAGTTATTTCATTGGTTACAGGCCAATTCTTGGAAGGCATCCTAGTAACCCTGATTTGTTCCTATCTTTCCTATCAATCTGTTCAGTCATAATTTCTATAGGAAAACATTAAAATTTTGAAATAATTTTGATTTAAATCAGTAAATTAGTATTCATTTAGTTTGATACACACAAAAATACTGTTAAACAAGGGATGTGTTTGTCAGAAACACAATGCCCCCTACTACGCCGCTTTGATTTTTTTTACCTTTGACCTTGAATGATGACCTTGACCTTTGACCTCTCAAAATGTGCAGCTCCATGAGATGCACATGCACACCAAAAGTAAAGTTGCTATGTTGAATATTGCAAAAGTTGTGAATTTGACCCATATATTTTACCTTTGACCTTGAAGGATGACCTTGACCTTTGACCTCTCAAAATGTGCACTCCATGAGATGCACATGCACGCCAAAAATAAAGTTGCTATGTTGAATATTGTTAAAGTTTTGGGACAGACAGATAGACAGAATGACAGACAGGCCAAATACAATATACCCCCTATTCTTTGAAGAAGGGGGCATACAAATTGAATATTTTCAGAATTATTTGAATTTACACAGCATATGAAGCAAATTTCGCTATTTTTACATGTTTTTTTGTTTAATCAAAATATAAACTTCATGTTTTTAATCAAAATACAACATCTTTGTGATATAATGTTCTAAATAAGGATAAATAACTCAAGTTTTATCAGAAATATGTCAAAATTGCAAAAATTAGGGAGTGGCCCAATCAATAGGAATGGATGAAACTAAAGCAAAAGATGTAAAAGTTCGATTTATACAACTTTTGTGTATGCTTAGATTAAATAACAAACTGGCAAGTACGCGACTGAAAACATGTTTACAACGTATTTTTGTCGTTGTTTAAACGAAACCGAAAATAAACGGCCTTGACATTGCACTCAATTTGGTCAAAACTGAAGTTTGTTTAGAATAGCCTAGATACGTTACTTACTGCGCCATGATCTACAGGTGGGACGATCAGCTCACAGCGCCTCGGTGGTGGATTAATTCGGATCTCTGGAAGCACATGAAACATTGTAAACACTTCCTAAATTCCTACTTTTTAATCATCACGAAGGTCGATTTCGAAGCTGTCTGCTAATAATATATTCACTTCCGCATTTGTTAAAACCATTAGCCGTTTAAGCAACCCTATAGTAATATGGTTTAGTCAACTCGTACCTAAGACAACTCGTACCTTGGTCAACTCGCACGGTAGCTAACTCGTACCGTGGTCAACTCGTTCTTTATTCAAACTTTTCATTTTGTAATTAGTTCTAGACGAGTAATGTATGCATAAACACAAATAAGAAACACATCTTGAGTTTAATACACCATTTTTATTTCAATACTTTCACAAAATAACAAAATGACCTCAATGTTTTTTCCCACAAAATAACAAAGTTTTACACCATGAACACAATGATAGCAGACATACATCAACATAGTTTAACACAGATTTTTATGTACGTGTTTTTTTATTTTTTTTATTTCAATACTATCACAAAATATCAAAGTTTTACACCATGGACATATTGATAGCAGACATACATCTACCTAGTTTAACACATGTTTTCATGCGCATGGTTTGTATTTATTTTTTCAATACTTTCACAAAATATCAAAGTTTTACACCATGGACACAATGATAGCAGACATATATCTTTATAGGTTAACACAGGTTTTCGCGCACATGGTTTGTTATTTGTGCTCAGCTGTTTCAAAAGGCCTGTTGCTGATACTTCGTCCCGACTGAACAATGACCACAGCCGGAATATCTTGCCTTGCATCGGCGTCTGCTTGCGTCGCTGATAGCGGGTGAGTTGAAGTTTAGTTACCAGCTGAACATTCCGCAGCGCATACTTTGCCTCTTTCGAGAGTAGCTGTATCAAGAGGTTAATGGGACGGGCAGTCCCTGCTCTCCCATTGAGCCGTTTGTGCCAATCTAAATATAAATTTAAAAGAATGTAAATGTTTCGTCCGTAGTTATCAATTATTTTGAGAAATGGCAAAATCATCCTAAAACATTCATTCCTGTAACACATTTCAGCATGGCAATATCATCACTAAAGACGTATAAAGCCTCACTCATGTAAAAGTCTTGTGATATAGATATGTTGAATGTAAAATGATTATAAATTGAGTATATGAATTAAGTACTGTGTTACCTTCGACATCATTGTTGGTCTGAATACTCATTCCATATACCGACCAGCAAGGAACATCCTGCCAAGTTGAACACATAAACCAAGTTTTCTGTATGTACCCCCAACAGTCCATCAAAGAAGCTGGGCGCAATGTCGACAAGGGAGTCGAACACCTTAGGTATGCGTTCTGTCGGTAAAAAGGGGAGGCACAGTAAATTCCTTATTCACGAGTAGGTCTCACGTCTAGTTGCATACTCGGTAGCGAGCCCCTTAGCCTAACAATAGAAATTTAATTGAAATTAAAAATCAAATTAATTAAATGAAATTTGTCTGTTCTTTAAATTTGCTCAATTTCCTTTATATCTTGACGACTTCATAGATCATATAGGTATATGCTGCCATAATGCAAAACTGCATTTACAGTATGTACACGTATTACCAGAAATTAAATACTCAAACAATATAACTCAACTTGGCGCAAAACAGCTTGTCCCCAATGGAATGCACAGCCAGGTTTCTTGGCGTATTCCCCAAAAAACCTAGCGTATGACCTTCCACATCGCTGCCTCGAAGTCGACCATAAACTTCTCTACCTCAACCTCTCGACATAGCAGGCGACCAATTTTCAGAAGTAAAAAAAGAAACACATTGCATTATTTATTTATTTTAAATGTGGGCATTACACTTATTTCGTCCTTTGTATATGAATTTATTTGTTTTTGTTTTTTTAATTGAAAGTAACTAGGAAAGTAAATGCTACCCTGCAGAATCATCACATTCTATGGCGTGTTGCCTTGCACATACACTCCTGGAACACAACAGACACGGATATTCCACTACACCAAAAAAAATGTAAACTCATACCTTAGTCAACACAAACCTATTTTGGTCAACTCGCGTGGGTTTTTTGGTCAACTCGTTATTATCGAAGTCACTGTCAACTCGTACCAAAAAAAAGAAATATACAGAAGTAGGTGTATGATATAATATAGCAATAGCAATAAAGACACAGTCTGCTTTCCAATAGCAGTACTGCTTACAAATAGCAGTAAAGACATGAACTGCTTTCCAACAACAGTTCTGCTTACCAATAGCAGCAAAGACATGGTCTGCTTTCCAACAACAGTTCTGCTTACCAATAGCAGCAAAGACACGGTCTGCTTTCCAACAGCATAATGCTTACCAATAGCAGTAAAGACATGTTCTGCGCGCTGTCCAACAGCAATACTGCTTACCAATAGCAGTAAAGAATGGTCTGCTTTCCAACAGCAGTACTGCCTTCCAATAGCAGTAAAGACATGGCCTGCTTTCCAACAACAAAACTGCTTAACAATATCATTAAAGACACGGTCTGCTTTCCAACAGCAGTACTGCTTACCAATAGCACTTAAGACATGATATGCTTTCCAACAACAGTACTGCTTACCAATAGCAGTAAAGACACGGTCTTCTTTCCAACAGCAGTACTACTTACCTAAAGCAGTAAAGACATGGTCTGCTTTCCAACAGCAGTACTGCTTACCAATAACAGTAAAGACACGGTCTGCTTTCCAACAGCAGTACTGCTTACCAATAGCAGTAAAGACACGGTCTGCTTTCCAACAGTAGTTCTGCTCACCAATATCAGTAAAGACAGGTCTGCTTTCCAACAGCATTACTGCATAACAATTGCAGAAAAGACATGGTCTGCTTTCCAACATAAAACCAATAGCAGTAACGACAGATCTGCTTTCCAACAGCAGTAAAGCCATGGTCAGCTTTCCAACAGCAGAACAGTTTACCAATAGCAATAAAGACACCGTCTGCGTTTCAACAGCAGCACTGCTTACCAATTGCAGAAAAGAGACAGTCTGCTTTTCAACAGCAGTACTGCTTACCAATAGCAGTGAAGATAAGTCTGCTTTCACACAGCAGAACTGCTTACCAATAGCAGTAAAGACATGTTCTGCTTTCCAACAGCAGTACTGATTACCAATGGCTGTAAAGACATGGTCTGCTTTCCAAGGTGTATGATATAATATAGCAATAGCAATAAAGACACAGTCTGCTTTCCAATAGCAGTACTGCTTACCAATAGCAGTAAAGACATGAACTGCTTTACAACAACAGTTCTGCTTACCAATAGCAGCAAAGACATGGTCTGCTTTCCAACAACAGTTCTGCTTACCAATAGCAGCAAAGACACGGTCTGCTTTCCAACAGCAGTACTGCCTACCAATAGCAGTAAAGACATGTTCTGCGCGCTGTCCAACAGTAGTACTGCTTACCAATAGCAGTAAAGAATAGTCTGCTTTCCAACAGCAGTACTGCTTACCAATAGCAGTAAAGAATGGTCTGCTTTCAAACAGCAGTACTGCCTACCAGTAGCAGTAAAATCATGGTCTGCTTTCCAACAACAGAACTGCTTACCAATAGCAGTAAAGACACGGTCTTCTTTCCAACAGCAGTACTGCTTACCCATAGCAGTTAAGACATGGTCTGCTTTCCAATAGCAGTACTGCTTACCAATAGCAGTAAAGACACAGTCTGCTTTCCAACAGCGGTATATACTGCTTACCAATAGCAGTAAAGACAAAGTCTGCTTTCCAACAGCAGTATATACTGCTTACCAATAGCAGTAAAGACATGTTCTGCTTTCCAACATCAGTACTACTTACCAATAGCAGTTAAGACATGGTCTTCCTTCCAACAGCATTACTGCTTACCAATAGCAGTAAAGACACAGTCTGCTTTCCAACAGCAGTACTGCTTACAAATAGCAGTAAAGACACAGTCTGCTTTCCAACAGCAGTACTGTTTACCAATAGCAGTAAAGACACAGTTTTTTTTTCAACAGTAGTACTGCTTACCAATAGCAGAAAATACATGGTCTGCTTTCGAACAGCAGTGCTGCTTACCAATAGCATTTAAGACACAGTCTGCTTTAGAACAGCAGTACTGCTTACCAATGGCAGTAAAGACATGGTCTGCTTACCAACAGCATGACTGCTTACCAATAACAGTAACGAAACAGTCTGCTTTCCAACAGCAGTACTGCTTACCAATAGCAGTCAAGACACAGTCTGCTTTCCAACAGCAGTACTGCTTACCAATAGAAGTAAAGACACGGTGTGCTTTCCAACAGCATTATGTACTGCTTACTAATAGCAGTTAAGACATGGTCTGCTCTGCTTGTAGAAGCAGTAAAGCTTTCTAATAGCAGTAAAGGTACACTTTCTAACAGCAGAACTTCTTGCAAATAGCATTAAAGACATGGTTTGCTTACCAACAGCATTACTGCTTATCAATATCAGTAAAGACACGGTCTGCTTTCCAACAGCAGTACTGTTTTAACATATCAGTAACGACACAGTCTGCTTTCCAACAGCATAACTGCTTACCAATAACAGTTTCGGACAGCAGTTCTGCGTACCAATAGCAGTAAAGATCCGGTCTGCTTTCCAACAGCAGTCCTTTTTACCAAGTGCAGTTAAGACGTGGTCTGCTTTCCAAGCGCAGTACTGCTTACCAATAGCGGTAAAGACACGGTCTGCTTTCCAACAGCAGTACTGCTTACCAAAAGCGGTGAAAACACGTTCTGCTATCCAACAGCAGTATCTTACCAATACCAGTAAAGACATGGTCTGCTTGTCAATAGCAGTACTGCTTACCAATACCAGTTAAGACACGGTCTGCTTTCCAACAGCAGTACTGCTTACCAATACCAGTGAAGACACGGTCTGCTATCCAACAGCAGTACTGCTTACCAATACCAGTAAAGACATGGTCTGCTTCCCAAAAAGAGCGGTACTGCTTTCAAATAGCAGTAAAGACATGGTCTGCTTTTCAACAGCAGTCCTGCTTACAAATAGCGGTAACGACATGATATGCTTTCCAACAGCAGTACTGTTTACCAACAGCAGTAAAGACATGGTCTGCTTTCCAACAGCAGTACTGCTTACCAATAGCGGTAAAACACGGTCTGCTTTCCAACAGCAGTACTGCTTACCAATACCAGTAAAGACATGGTCTGCTTTCCAACAGCAGTACTGCTTACCAATAGCGGTAAAGACACGGTCTGCTTTCCAACAGCAGTTCTGCTTACCTATAGCATTAAAGACAAGGTCTGTTTTCCAACAGATGTACTGCTTACCAATAGCGGTAAAGACATGGTCTGTTTTCCAACAACAATAATGCTTACCAAAAGCGGTTAAAAGACGGTCTGCTTACCAACAGATGTACTGCTTACCAATAGCGGTAAAGACATGGTCTGCTTTCCAACAGCAGTCCTGCTGACAAATAGCGGTTACGACATGGTCTGCTTTCCAACAGCAGTACTGTTTAGCAACAGCAGTAAAGACATGGTCTGCTTTCCAACAGCAGTTCTGCTTACCTATAGCAGTAAAGACAAGGTCTGCTTTCCAACAGATGTACTTCTTACTAATAGCAGTAAAGACAAGGTCTGTTTTCCAACAGATGTACTGCTTACCAATAGCGGTAAAGACATGGTCTGCTTTCCAACATCAGTACTGCTTACCAAAAGAACTTAAGAAATGCTCTGCTTTCCAACAGCAGTACTGCTTACAAAAGAAACAAAGACATGGTTTTCTTTCCAACGGCAGAACTGCTTACCAATATCAGTAAAGACATCGTCTGATTTCCAACAGTAGTTCTGCTTACCAATTGCAGTAAAGACACTGTCTTACAAATCTTTCATAAAACAACTGATACAGATCTTTGAACACCCATTTATCAACGTCTCAAAAAAAATGTTGTATAGAAATTCTTCTGGTTTTTTGAATCTACGAGTTTGATTTCAAAATTTTGAAGATTATCAAAATCATAAAAAGCAAATTTAGCTGAAAAGAAAAGGATTAGATAGTGTGGCAATGCTGTGGAAATCATTTGAACCTTTAATTTATATCAATTTTTTTTTTTATTTATATCTATGTGTCCTGTGCTCTCAGTCTCAAATAAAAACAATTAACGCATATGTAGTTGCGGCTGTTTGCTAATGCAAATGCATATAAGAATATAATTATCATCAAATCACTTATAAATGTCTTAAGCGTTATCAGTTGCAACCTGGTAATTAAATTGATAAGCTTTGGCATTAAGTAACCCATAAGTCTATTCAATTGATGATGTAAACAAGCGATCCCCCATTGTTGACATTAGGGTATTTTCTCCCAATGTATCAATTTATTGTTTTAGATTTATGACACGTTGGGTGGTTTATATAGGCATGCGTCTGCAATTAAGTGTTGTCGAGAGACCACCCCTGGTTGAAAAGGGATGTCGTTAGCAAACACAGCCGGCTAGTGAGNTGGGGGGGGGGGGGCTTGATTTTGAGGGAAAATTTATAGCAAATCATTTTGGCACATTTTCTTAATTCAGAGAATCCAAACCAAATAAGATCTAAAGGCTGGGTTAGTAAGACACCTTCGCCGAAGAGGTCATTTCAAATTAATTGAGAACAGATTTTCTTTAAAAAATAAAGTAAACAAGAAACCGTCGGAGACGGGTGATGCTCCCCAAAGTTTTTTTTGGTCACAATATTGCATAACTCTCTAAATAAATGATCTAACCAGAACCCACTCACAACATGCGCATCTCCTCAAGGTAGTTAAGCTTCCCATAAAGCTTAGTTATGAATTCCAGTCAGTAGTTGGGGAGAAATAGCCCAGACAAGAAATGCACTATATGTACAGTTTATTGAAAATTTCAAAGGGCCATAACTCTGTGAAAAATCATCCGACCATAACCGGCTGATAATATGCACATCTCCTGTTGGTAGTGAAGCTTCCCATAAAGTTTCATTGAATTCCCGTCATTAGTTGCTGAGAAATAGCCCGGACAAGAATTGCACTATATGTACAGTTAATGGAAAATTTCAAGGGCCATAACTCTGTGAAAAATCATCCGACCA